>PISX010017362.1:0-43574 GCA_004024625.1 Mellivora capensis | reverse complement strand
TAGATCAATGGAACAGAATAGAGAGCCCAGAATTAGACCCTCAACTCTATGGTCAACTAATCTTCGATAAAGCAGGAAAGAATGTCCAATGGAAAAAAGACAGCCTCTTCAATAAATGGTGTTGGGAAAATTGGACAGCCACTTGCAGAAAAATGAAATTGGACCATTTCCTTACACCACACATGAAAATAGATTCAAAGTGGATGAAGGACCTCAATGTGAGAAAGGAATCCATCAAAATCCTTGAGGAGAACGCAGGCAGCAACCTCTTCGACCTCAGCCGCAGCAACATCTTCCTAGGAACATTGCCAAAGGCAAGGGAAGCAAGGGCAAAAATGAACTGTTGGGATTTCATCAAGATCAAAAGCTTTTGCACAGCAAAGGAAACAGTTAACAAAACCCAAAGACAACTGACAGAATGGGAGAAGACATATGGCAATGGCAAACGACATATCAGATAAAGGGCTAGTGTCCAAAATCTATAAAGAACTTATCAAACTCAACACCCAAAGAACAAATAATCCAATCAGGAAATGGGCAGAGGACATGAACAGACATTTCTGCAAAGAAGACATCCAGATGGCCAACAGACACATGAAAAAGTGCTCCACATCACTCGGCATCAGGGAAATACAGATTAAAACCACAATGAGATATCACCTCACACCAGTCAGAATGGCTAAAATTAACAAGTGAGGAAATGACAGATGCTGCTGAGGATGTGGAGAAAGGGGAACCCTCCTACACTGTTCGTGGGAATGCAAGCTGGTGCAACCGCTCTGGAAAACAGCGTGGAGGTTCCTCAAAAAGTTGAAAATAGAACTACCCTATGACCCAGCAATTGCACTACTGGGTATTTACCCTAAAGATACAAACGTAGTGATCTGAAGGGTCACGTGCACCCGAATGTTTATAGCAGCAATGTCTACAATAGCCAAACTATGGAAAGAACCTAGATGTCCATCAACAGATGAATGGATAAAGAAGATGTGGTATATATACACAATGGAATACTATGCAGCCATCAAAAGAAGTGAAATCTTGCCATTTGCAATGATGTGGATGGAACTAGAGGGTATCATGCTCAGTGAAATAAGTCAATCAGAGAAAGACAACTATCATATGATATCCCTGATATGAGGAAGTGGAGATGCAACATGGGGGACTAGGGAGGTAGAGAAAGAAGAAAAGAAACAAGATGGGATTGGGAGGGAGACAAACCATAAGTGACTCTTAATCTCACAAAACAAACTGAGGGTTGCTGGGGGGAGGGGGTCTGGAAAGGCGGGTGGGGTAATGGACATTGGGGAGGGTATGTGCTATGGTTAGTGCTGTGAAGTGTGTAAACCTGGCGATTCACAGACATGTACCCCTGGGGATAAAAATATGTTTATAAAAAAATAAAAAAAATTAAAAAATAAAGAAATGAAATAAATATAAAATAGTTGTCAGATTGCACTGTTCAGATAGAAATTAAGATGTTCTTTCTTAAAAGCAAGAGTGAAACCTGACGCAGATGAAGAGAACACCTCTAAATATTTTCCTTAATTTTGTTACGATGGTTGAAAAACATAAATTTTCTTAAAATTCATAATCATTACTGATATTTTTGCAGTCATGTACAGTTGGTTTATTGAATATTTTAGACCAAGTAGGGGTATATATACTGAGTTATTTTATATTATTTCAAATTCCCCTACACTGTTATGTCAAATATTCCTTCCTTATCCATGGTAACATTTTGTCTAGAATCTATACTTTCCTGTCACTTTGTTATTTAAAACCTCAAGTTTTTCCAATCTCAAATGCAAACCTCTTATTTCAAATCCAATTTAAGCCTTATCTCCTTATTACCTCTCAGGTATCCCCTTCCCATGATAGCTGGTCTCTGAAGATGACCCTCCACAACCATGCCCCTTGTTGTCTCCTCCAATATTGAATTTAACCAGTGGAAAGGATGCTGTGCCCATTTTAAGCCCGAGTCATAAGTAGGCTTGGCATCTTCTTTTGTGCTTTTGGAAACCCTGTGCTGTCATGTAAGAAATCTGGCATGTCAACATAGTATGTAGAGATACCACATGGAGAAGAAAAGACCCTACCCTTGCACGTATAGAGAGGGAGGCCCAGTCATGTCGCCCAGCCTCCCAGCTGTGTCTGCCAAGGTGAAAGACTTGTAAATGGGCTGTCTCTGGCATGAGAGACCAGTCAAGGCACCAGATGAGTGTAGCTCCAGCTAACTTCTCATGGAGAAGAACCACCCAGAGGAGACCAGATGGCCTTCAGAACCCTGAGAGAGAGAAAACAGGGACATTTTCTACTTCTGTGTCTGTCTGGCCAAGAGAGAGGGGAACATGCCTTTTTCTTTCTTCCTCCTCCCTGTTCCTCTTCTAGCTTTTTGTGTTGAGAACTGGTAAGAGGAGTGAGAAAAAGGGGCTGTCTTTTTCTCAACTGCTCCTATATCAGATAATATGTTGGAATTGGTCTGTACCTGCTTGTTAGAGCTGACTGTTAAATTTTCAGGAATTTTATGGGCCAATTGTTAAATGTGCCATTACATCAAACTGAATTATATAAAATTACAATGGAATGAATTATATTAAAAAGAGGTAATACTCAAAACTTGTCACTTCTTCATTGTTGTATATATTTTACTATTATCTATCCCCTTAAGGTTATTTATATGTATTACAACTGTATGGTGGAAATACTCTGTGATGGTATGTTATTGTACATTTCTTTCTGACTTCACAATCAGTGATGTCCTATTGGTAACTTAAAATCAGCCATGGTGGGAGTCTTTACATCATGGAAATAAGCAGATGTTATAAGTCAGTGCTTTTTCCCTCTGGATTGCTTGTTGGTTGTTAAACCTTTGCTAGAACACCACTGCCCGCAGTCCTCTGTGTACCATCTTTGGTCCATTCTGGCTAGTGAGTGATGCCTTCTCTGTGGTAGACACGTGATGCTGGTCTTTTGAAGGGGGTTATATTTTGAGGATATTCAGAGAGACTGTCTATTGCCACAGTTACTAAAGTGGGAAGCTCCTGCCCTGCTTCTTCATTTTAGCCTGTGGAAGAAAAACCTTTCAGTCTTCGCTCCTATGTTCTCTGCCAGTGAATAGCCCTCATATGGGTATCATTAGTGAAGCAGATCAAGCCTTCCATCTTCCTTGGTGTTCCTCTGACCCATCAGATAAAGTAGGGTCTGAAGATGAAGCAGCATGATGATCTGATAAAGAGTTCACTGTAATCTAAGTATCAGTGACTGCTCTAAGTTGGCTTCTCCAAGAAGCAGGTTCTGAGATGGAGCTTAGTGTAGAGGAAACTTATTGCAGTGGGGCCAAAGAGGAAGAAAACTTGGGCAGAAGGGTAAGTTGGGCTGATGTGTGGTCCTAATAAGGTCTGTGTGTGTGTGTATGTATGTGGAGGGATCTGAAGCTGGACAGCCCCTCAGAGTTTTCCCAACTTGCACTGATCAGTCATTATATGTGTTCTGCCTGAAGGGCCCATGACCTGGAGCGGGGCCTTCTTCCACTGAGGTGATTCCCAAAGAGTGCTGATTGGCAACAACCTCTCCACCGATGGGGTGGGGGGATGCATCTACATCTTGAAGGGAAGTTAGGACTGTGACACCAGACTGTGACACCAGACATATGAGAGCCCTCTCCTTGTGTTGCTTGGATCTACTTATTCCCTCTGAATTCTGGGACCAGCTCCTACAGGATTCTGGTGGGCCTTGTCTTCCCTCAGGGAAACTCATAGGAAGATGATTAGCGAGACAAACTACTTCCCTCACTACTGCAGTTAGTCTGAAGGCCACAAGTGCTACTCATCTCTCCTTCATTAACCTTTCAAAATTCCCTTCACCCTTGGCCAGCTTCTCTGCTGGTCTTTGGCACTTACTTGATGGGAAATCCAGAAGGGTTCTGGCCCCTTTCTCAGGCTGTGGCTGTTGGGTTCATGATGTACAGATAATGAGTCTCGTAACTGGGCAAGGGAATTCTGAGACAAGCCCAAGTCCAACACCTGTGTGCCAAACATATTCCTCTCTGGGAACAACAGTTCTTCCTTCTCCTGACTGGTGGTCAGGATGGATTACCCCTGCCAAGATGGGGGTTCTTCTTTTTACCTGCCAGTAGTTTGGTCTGAGTTGCCCCAGGTGATTGGGGAGACGGTGTGCCTTAGTGTACAATGGGATTCTTGCTAGGTCTCCTGGTGGGTGTGTTCCCTCTTTAGGATCCAAAACTCTAAACTTACAGAGATCCAGTCTGTGGGGATTGGAGAAAGAATTCCCTGAGAGAATGTTAGGAAGTGTTCTTGAGCTTAATAAGTACAGCCTTTATTTATTAATAACTGAGCCTTTATTATACTTACTTTGTTGTGTATTATAGTGCTAGGAATTAGAAAGCAGAGAACTTTTACTCTATGTAAGGTAACCAGTAAAATGTATGAAGAAGAAGATGCAATCCCTAAGCCATTTATATGTAATAAAATGGTAAAATACAAAATAAATAAACCAACTAACTGGTGTTGATGTGAAATTTTTCAGAAATAAATTTTGGAGCAGATATAAACTGGCAACATTGGGATTCCAGTACATTGAGATTTGGTTTTTCCCTTAGATTTTTTCCTGTTTGACTAAGAAGTTGGCCATATACGGGATATGAGGAGCTTCTGAAAGAATTTTCAGGAAATTAGGAGAACACAGATTGGAAAATAAACTCCATTAGGTGTGCTTCTTGATAGTTATAACACAACACAGGTTCTAATCAGCAGTGGGCTCTAAATTCGTAATTTCCCCTCACCCACTTTGCACAAACTGCTCTGCTTTTTCATACTTTTAGTCTATGGAAAGAGACTAACAGTGCCTGCCCATACGCATTCAACATTCTTCCCCATTCCAAAATCGACACTAACACTAATAGGAATGTTTATACTGACGATGGCAAATTTTATTGAGGGATACGCTAAGTGATCTGCATGGATCACCAGTCTTGGCTCTTAACCACAATACTATGATGAAGACTTCATTATTATTTTTATTTTACAAGGAGGACGTGGGTGCACAGAAAGTCTAGCAGAGGTGATTCGTGCCAGAAGGAAGAGAGAAAAGAGGAGGAGCTTGAAGGTTTCCTTTATTTCTTTGAGTTGCTTCTCATTAGCTGCTCTGCCCGAGTTCTTCTGCTCTAGTGATTACAATCTCCAAAACACAAATAGGGACACAGGGCTTTAAAAAGTGCTTTTTGTGCCTCCTGAGGGAATACAAGGCAGCCAGTGTTAGGAGCAGGAAGGACAGGGCTAAGTGCACAGGTATAGAGGCAGGCGGCTGGGTCATACTTCACTTCTGTCACTGTGCGCCACTGGGTGGCTGTGGGCAAGGGACCTCTGTAAGCCCTGGTTTCCTGCTGCAAATGAGGCTAACAAAGAGGGGTCTGACAATGTAACATGAGAGCCAATGCATAGGACTGAGCCCAATGCCCCAGTTACATAGTTTCTGTGTCAAAATAGTCCCGAGTTATATTTGAGGTTTATAACCCATTGAGGCTAACATAGGAAGGAACTCTGGGAAAACGCAAGGCCCACGATGGTTTTTCTTTTAAGCAAATCTGGGTTTTGTTCCATTGCTAGCTCAGAGTTCAAGCCTAACTGTCATGGTGCTTTTCTTTTCTTTCTTATTTTTCTCTCCTGAGATCTTCTTTTCCAGGCGCCCAGTTTGTTCTCTCACGGTCTGTATTTCTGGCCCGGCTGATAAGATAAAGCTTTCTCGTTTGTTTGGATTTTCGTGATTTGGTGGCTTCTGTGCTATCTGATTAGGGCTCTCTCATTATCTACCTTCCCCTTGGCCTGTCAGCAAAGAAGCTTGGCGAGTTTTTCTACTTACAAGTTCATCCTAATGATTAGTTAGAATTTTTTGAGACTGCAACAAAGGTTTTAGATCCCTGAACTCAATTTTTATCTATTGCTAAATCCTGAATTAGGAGAGCTGCTCTTGGCAGGCATGCCTTGATTAGCATTAGGAGTCTTTTTGCTCGTTATTTAGGTCACAGGACCAATTTTGGGACCGAAGAGCCTACTTGCAGCAAATAGGTGCTCTGAGGGAACTTCCGGGCTAGCCAGGACCAGCTTCATGGGAATTCCCAGTGTGACTGTACCAAGCTCCACTCTCAGAAGGGCTCCACACTCTGGGGTTGAATGTTCTGGGGTCAAAACTTTTATGTTTGAATTTGTGTTTTGTAAAGTCTAATGGGACTGCAGAGTATGTGACTGGGCCTGGAGGCTGCTTCACACATGGTCTCTCTTCCTGCTACATTGCTGCTTCCCAGGGTCAGATTATTGGCTGCCTAGTCCCTGCATTGTTCCAGCAACCGCTATCCTCCTCTGCCTCATGGTAAGGCTGGGTGCAGATAAAAGGACAGTTGGAGGAAACCCCACGTGCTGAACTGGGGGAGACTAGGAAGCCCCATGGCAATGAAGGCCTATACCTGTCCAGCGAGTACCTTCCTGCCTGAAGGAATGGTACATTAAATAGCAAAGAGAAAAACACCCTGACAGGCTGTAACAAGGAAAAAGCTAATTTTTTACGTTGTGAACAAGCATCTATAACTTTATATCTTTCATTGGACCCTGCAAATCATATAGCTGGCCCTGTGGTATTTGAAGGAGGTGCACGGCTTTATACCATCTTGCCAGGAACAGAACATTGAGTGTATACCTACCCTATCCGAGCAACAGAACTTGAGAGCTGGCTTGGAGGCTGGTGTCTCTCTCTGGCTCTGTGAAGGGTCAGTTCATCCACTTCAGGCACTTAAAGGGATTTTGACCAGGCCTCTCTCCTCTGCCTCTAACCCCCTTATGAAACTGTTATTTGGTATAAGCAAAGTTTCTGTTACCACTCCTCAGATTGAGTGCAGGGAAAATGCAAACAAGTCTTTGCAGAGTTCCCCCAGACAAGTAGAACTACAAGAGAATACCCAATATTATAATAGGAGAGAGGAAAAAAAAGTCAGTGAAATGTTTGCTGGTATGTTCTAGATATATTTTCTACATATTTTATATGTATTTATATAATGTGTTTATATTATATTTATTTCTAATATATTTTAAATATATACATATTTATATTTGTACAAATACATTATATAATGTATGGACTATAACATATTTCTATAAACCATAACTTAGGACTAAATCAGAACATCTAATGCTTGCTTGGCTCTTTGGAGCAGGTTAGCAATCCACACATGGAAGGAGTCTTGGGATCCTCCAGAAGTACATCTAGGTAAATATTTGTGTTCAATTTGATGCAGGTTCCCCTAGGGAAGTTGAGCTGGGTGGTTCAGTTTGGTTCCATTAGGAGAGTGTTATCATGAACTTTGTCTTGTTTCTCCTTCTTAAGAAAATAGTCACTTTGGACAGTTCCGATCGAGGTTGCTTGTACTGACTGCCTAAGTGAAAAGTCCCATTGTGCTCAATGTAGGAGCTTTTGATTTCACACAATCCCTCCGAAAGAAATTAAAAGCAAACTGTTCTCATTCTCAGTTTTACCACATTGGTTCCTCTTAAAAAACACATTACATAATGTCTACTCAATGATCCTGAGAAAGATGTCCACGTAAGGTCACAAAGCCAATGGAGCACCTTCGTACCCTGTGTTGGTTCAGAAAAGCTGGGTTATAACTCCTGTCCTGCTGTTTATGAGTTGTGGAAAGGAAAAGAGATGACATAGGAGAGAGAGAGTGGCACAGTGTGGGTCAGAGAAGGTTTCTAATAAGTATTTATTGTTAGGGGGTGTTAAAGTAGCATTTATTCTGCATGTTAAAAAAAAAAAGCCAACAACTCACTTAAATATTTGTTATCTACCAGAATGGAAGAATATATCTGTTATTTTATAATTTGATTAATGCCATATTTAGGATAATAATGGATTCAAGTTAATTTAATTTGGATGTGTGACTGTGGGATATTAGGTTCCCATTTTGTGCTTCTCTGCACTAATTTCCCAGGCTGCAAAAGTGGAGATTAGGACTTCCCACAAGTAGGGTCCAGTCTGCTGTTGTCTGAAAGCTTCCCTCTCTAGAAGCCATGCGGCTGTGGGTTCTCTGGGACTCCTAGAGGTGTTCAGCAAAGACGCTCACAAGCCTCCTCACCAGCCATAATTTGTCCACTATCACTTAGCAGCAAGCAGAGGTATGTAAACTGAGAGTACAAGCTGTTCCTAAGCAGCAGGGAAATCACAAAACTGACTCAGAAAACAAACACAACTTCGTTTTAGGGGAGGTGGTAAGGGTTCAAGGTCTTAAGCAGTTTAGCTGCCAACGGGCTGGGTATAATCAAAATATCCAAGGAAAGCAAGCTTCCCATGACAGAGTAACTTAATAATAACATAGCAAACATTTCATACATGCAGTTAGAAATCTATTAATTTATAGTAAGTGGAACAATATTCAATTGTTTCTACCTGAAAAATAGATTCTGATCACTCTAGGATTATAAAACTCACACACGCTTAGCATATAACCATTCATTTTGATAATCCTGTGTATCAGCTGAACCCTGAAAGTATTCATGACTTTAGTACAATTTTAGTATTAATTTTATCTTTGGGCAGGAAGTAGGTCATCGAGTCTTGGGCTGCACAAGGATACCGAGTGCTTTTTGCTCACAGGAGACATTCAAGCCCTTCTAGACATCTATGAATTGAAATGGTTTAGCATTTGAAATCCTCATACGGGATATACAGTAACTACCTATTCAGAACACTCTCTGTAATTGGACTAGAACCTTCATTGCCGCACCTTGCCAAGTAAGAGATGTTCAGAGAACTGAAAAGTCCCAAGTCCTGGATGTTTTGAAATGTTCCCTGATTTGAAGCTACACATAACAAAACTACTTCCCCTTGATTTTGCTGCTGATTAAAGAGCCAGGAAAAAGGGACACCCATATCAGAGAATCCCTGCACCATTAGCCAGAAAAACATCTCCCATTTTCAGGATGTTGGCCAGAAAGGGCCTTTCATTGGTGCCAGAGGCTTGGGACCCAAAGCAATCTTAGTGCTTTCTTGTCTCTTGAGTTTCCTTTTAGAGATTGTAAACCTTAATCTTCTCTTCCATGCCTAAGTACATGTCATCAGTTACCCCAAATATTGGGCTGATAATATCAGGTCTAAAGGCAAGCTGACAGATGATTTAGCTACAATCGCTGCTCTGTACTAATCATCCGGTTATGTAAAGATGAATAGCCAAAATGTGACATCTGGAACCATAAATGTTATTTGCATTGGAAGGCCCCCGATAAAAGCTTCATTATTTTACAGAAGGAACAAGAGATCCTGCCTGCCAACCCCAGGGAATAGAGGCCTTTGACTCTTTGCTTTCTCAGGTTCAATTGTTAGCAAGTGTCTGACCTTAGCTCTTTGTACAGTGAGCTTAGAATTTTTTATTTTTATTTTTAAATGACTCCATTTGAAAATGGTTATTTAAGTACCTACATATTACCCTCAATTTTGTCTCCTGGCCCATAAAGCCTAAAATGTTTACTATCTGATCTTTTACGAATAAGTTTACTGATCCCCATCAAAGAACTGTCTGATACATAGTGACTGCTTTCAAAGCATAAGCTATTCTTAGCAATTTTATTTACCATGCTATACAATACCATACCAAACCACCCTCTTGTGCTGTAGCCAAAGAAAAAGACCTAAATGTCAGTGGAACACTTCATACACAGGTTCTGTAGGCTCATAAGTGTTCCAGTTCTTAGTTCTTTTAAAGGTGTTCTGACGCTCTAACATAGGGAGGCTCATTCAAGATTAATGCCCAGATTCCCGAGGCAAGATTCTGCCCCCTTATGGATCATGTTTCTTTAAATTTTGAGCAATCATCTTGGGTCCTCTGTGACCTATCAGGAAACAGAATTCTCTGGAGGTCATATCTGGACACAGCAGTATTTAAGTCTTATCCCTGAGGATAAAGAATACAGACCTTGTTGGGTTCATTCACCTGATTCATTTAAGGATGGAGAATGTCTTTAAAATAATTTTAGCCCAGTCACATTTTCACAGTTTCATGAATGGAGACAGTTTCCAATACTTCATCATGCTAGGGAACAGATCATTATGTTCACTTACAGAAACCCATTTCTGGAATTGCTCAGGTGAACTTGCAAAGCACTGGTTGTTGAACAAGATGCAGAGATCTCTTGTACCACCACCTTTGGGTTATGGCCTTCATGGTTGGAACACCAGTGCATCATCCAACCCAGACTAGAACACGGGTTATGGTCCAGCCTAAGTCATACACTCTAGGTCACACTGCATATGCTGAAGTGTTTATAGATATTGAAAATTGCCCATTTAGAAAATATTTGCTCTGTGTGGTTTGGATCTAAGCTTGCAAACTTCTACATTTCTGCTAATTTCTATGTATAGCTCCTATATTTATTAATTCATGGGGATATTTATGTTTTATTAAAAAAATGAAAGCAGGATAATATTGAATAGTCTTTGAGAGAGTTGGCTGATGATTCTGTATTTAAAAATCAACAATATTAAAGTGCACTGTACCAAACTTGGGACATAAAGTATATTTTAAAGGACATACTATGCTCTTTTTTGAAGAGGATCTGTTATTTCCAAGTATACTTTATCTTCCAATATGTGTGGAAGTGGGTTGAAGGAAGAAAGGCAAGAGAGAAAGGTCTATTCAAGAACTGAGGCAGCTATGATCCAGAGCAGAACTTTGTAGGAAAAGGAGAGGGAAGGATAGCAAGCTGGGATATTTCTTTGGTGTAAAAACTGGCAAATTTTTAAAAATAATTTGGAATATTTTAGACAAGATATATGCATACATTATATATAAGGATATAAGATATATAGATATAAAATACTGAAGATAAGCTTTGCGCAGTGGCAGTATCGTAGCCAATGAGGTTTATCCGAGGCGCGATTATTGCTAATTAAAATACTGAAGATAGTATGGTATAAAAGATAGACTTTTATTGTGGTAAGATTTTCATAGGTGTCTTTATTATGCCCCAGCCGGAGGATGAGTTCTTGAGGCCAAGAACCTTGCCTTCCCTGCAGCGTCTAGGGCAGGGCTCAGCTCATCTGTGAGGCTCAGCTCACACCTGTTGAAAGGTTTCACATCCACTCTATAGGTTTACATGAATTTACTTGCAGTTCTCAGAGCTAGTGCTCACTCACTCTCTCTCTCTCCTTAGGCAAGAAATCATCTGGTTTATTTAGAAGCTGCTGCTCATATGAGGAAAATCACATATGGCACAAAGTTTCAGCAGTTTAGTTCATTGGACAATACAAAGCATCATGTCTTTACAATTTATTGTGGAGTCTTTGGATGTTTTCTAAACTCTCATTTCATGTGTAGCAAATCACTATCACCCCCAAATCAAAATCACTTCTTTCTCTGTGAACCCATCCTGTTTACAGAACTCCATATATAGAGAAGATATTCTCAGACTCTCTCAACAAATTAGTGTCAACAGCAAAAAAGGTGCCATAGAATTTCCTGAGAGAAAGACGTGAGAATGAATGAGCCAGTGTCTTGTCCTAAAATACACTGACTCCCGGTCCCCGGAGTAAGACCTGACAGACAGGTAGGTGGCCACCATCTCTGGCACTACCCACCTGAGGAGGAGCCCGGGAGCTGACTGACTGCACTGTGATATGTGGGCCCACAGGCAGGTCTTGGACAAGCAGGGCACATCTTAGCCAGGAAACTAAATACCCACGAACTGTCTGTTACCCATTCCTGGAACTTTCACATACCTGGAGCCAAGAGGAGAACGTGGGGATCTAGACACGCAAAGCCTTTTAAACTCTTCAATGGTCCTGTTCACAGCTCAGTTCTAGTGCTTTCCCAGGGGTCCCGACCACACCCACTGACCATGTTTTATGGCCTCTGGCTCCCTCGGGCCAGGCCTGGGCACCCAGGACAGCCACAGAGCTCGGGCACAGAAGACAGAGGGACCAGGTGAACAGCGTGGGAGGCAGAGGTCCCGGGGGGCTCCACTGGGTCTCTGACACGTCTGAATATCCTCTTGTGGCCCGTTCTATCCTGGACACAGGTTAACATAAGTTTGCACCAAAAAGCACGAGGAAAAGCAATAGATCAAAGCAGGGCGATTTCCTCAAGATAGGTACTGCCCACCCCTGGGTGAGGACGGCTCTGTTGAGCCACCAGGAAGACAATGGAGCGAAATCCAGCAACACTGTGAGCGCCCTGCTGTGTAACCTGCTCCATCCACTCCCACTCTGGCCCCGAATGGAAGCCCAGCTGGTTGTAGAGCAAGAGGACAGGGGGATCAGCACCACAAACTCCTGCTCCCCTATGCTATTCTTTGAGAGGCTGCCTCAGCCGCTCTCTTGCCTCACGGTGAACAGAAATCCCCGGTGTCACTGGGACCAGGGTTGGGTCAGGACAGCCAGGACAATTACATTGCATGTCCCATAGCAAGGCCAAAGCACAGGGCTGCCCTGGGTGGTCAGGCCCGCCTCTCCCAGCACAGGGGAGGCCTACCTACCCGTTGAACTCCCTGCTGCAGTAACTGCTCACCAAAACACCAATGGGGCAAACACCTGGTCTCTAACTTGCTATGAGGATGGAGGTCTTGGGCACACTTTATTCTAAGAAAACCTCAGGGAAGCTGAGTACTATGCTACTTGAGGGCCCTGACAGAGTTCCCTCGTAGAAGAAAAGACTACTTTTCCACATCATGGGCATGAATGCCTGGCCCGCGCAGGAAGAGCTGAAAGCTTTGAACCATCTGTCCTGTTCCCCGCCGCCTTTGGCCTGCAGCACACAGGTCTTGGGGTAGTCCAGCAGCACAAGGCCAAGGAAATGCCATGGGCTCTGAGGAACCAGTGTTTCCCTGGGAGGCAGAGATGCTAGGCAAGACCTGAGGAGTGAGGGGTGAGGCAGGGCTAGTGGGAGAATCTCAGGAAAAGGAAACTGGGAATACTTAAAAAGAAACCCCAGAGGAGAAAGTAAAGCCATGTTTATCTGCCTGAAGTTGGGAGAAAGAGAAGGTGGTCCTCAAACTTCTTTAGATAATTAGAGCCAGCCTGAACTAAATAATTCAAGGCTCTTCCATCGTTCCTGTGAACTCCAGCCAATAAGAACCCGTTCAAGTCAATAATTCCATTATATTCCATTCCATTTTAATCAAATCAAATGACAAAAAGTGTCTGACAGTCCTCATGTCCCAGCTGACCTTCCCAAGACTGGTCTACTGAAGGTTCTTGACACCAAGTTACGGGGCAGATGGGCTCTAACAAGCACTTCACTAACAGGATCATAATCACTCGAACAACTTCCCGTTTCTGCAGTATGTTCTCTCCTAAGAGTTTCGTGCAGACTCTGTGCTCCAGGACAGGTTATCTGAGGCTGTGGGAGCAAGAGCTGCTCACTCTGTGAAAAGGATGGTTCTGGTATGTACGTCTTTGGACCAAAGTTATGATGGTGTACACAAGACAAAAATCTAACTGAAAACAGATTTTTAAAGAACTTCTGAGCTGGGAAGGAGGTTAAGTGGAAAAACAGAGCATAGGACTGAAAGCACTTTATTCAGGGACGCACACGCCCAGCAGATCTTCCTTCAGATGCCCACTGACGACAGGAAGGAATAGAAAATAGTGGGGGCCTCCTGCTGGGTGGCCTCCCACAACCTAAGGCTCGCCCTGCCAGGCCACCGCCACCCCTTGTGGGGAAGGAGACAGGCGGTTCCGGGACAAGCTCTCTTGGAGGACGCAGAACCAGTCCTAGGCCCCTCATGTTTGGCTGCTGACACCGGAAAAACAGAAAGACACCGACCTCGAGGCCATGGGTGCTGTGCGGGCAAGGGCTGGACGCTGAAGGCGCTGTCTTGCTGCAAGGGTAGCCGACCGCTGGGGCCGTTCCGGGAGAGAGCCATGCTGCCCTGGGATAGCCATGCGCTGGATGCAAGGAGCAGATCCTCGTGAGAGAGCACTGGTTAAACTGGTAACACCTGGCAGAGTCTCCTGGCCGCCAAGGGCGACCGCTTCTTGTGCTTGGTGGGGTGGTGCGGTCTGGCCGGCGCGGCTCCATGGGAACCAGCCGCTCCCCTCCCGCTGTTTGGCCAGCCACGGGTCCCACGCGCAGAGGGGAGCCGCAGCTTGGCCCCAGGTGAACAGCTGGCGTCAAGAAGCCGGACTCCAAGCAGCAGGACGTGCTGCTTGCACCAGATGCATTTAACGAAAGCCAGTCAACCTTCGGCTTCTTCCCGTGGGGATGTAAGCCTGCAGCAGCTGCGCACACTACGGGTGCCGAGGGCGGAACCCTGCTGACCTGGCTGGGCTGCGGGCCCCACAAAGGGCAGGGAATACGGCAGGCCCCCGGTGGGCTTCAAATCCCTAGAGAACCAGGCTTTTTTCAACAAAAGCTTCTGGATGTGTCTAACCAATGAGAAGGAAAAGAAGGTAGCAAAGAGCGCTGTGTGCAAGTTCTGACCTGGGGCTCGTGTCCCGGAGTTTCGGGGGCACCCTCTGGGCTCTTGCTGGGGTGCAGGCCCCCGAGGCTCCTGCAGCGACTGGCGGCTGTCTGTTGGGCTCGGCGTCCCTAGGTGATTAACCTAAGACGGACAGAGAGACACCGTCGGCGCGCTTTCTCTTTGAACCTTGACTCAGAGTGCTTCGTTTTGTTAAGCTCAAACTAAATTATATTTTTAAATCTTTTTTTTTTAAAGCTTTTATTTATTTATTTGACAGACAGAGATTACAAGTAGGCAGAGAGGCAGGCAGAGACAGAGGAGGAAGCAGGCTCCCCGCTGAGCAGAGAGCCCGATGTGGGGCTCGATCCTAGGACTCTGGGATCATGACCTGAGCCGAAGGCAGAGGCTTTAACCCGCTGAGCCACCCAGGCGCCCTGACTAAATTATATTTTTAAAAAGAGATTTTGAAAAGAGGGTACTTGCCGTATTCACAGGAGTGGCTTTTTGTTTGTTTTTAACGTTTTTCCGAGAGTTGTGGTTTTGTTATTATTTTTAAGATTTTATTTATTTATTTGATAGAGAGATCACAAGTGGGCAGAGCAGCAGGCAGGGTGGGGTTGGGGGGAGCAGGCTCCCCGCTGAGCAGAGAGCCTCATGCGGGGACTCCATCCCAGGACCCTGGGATCATGACTTGAGCTGAAGGCATAGGCTTAACCCACTGAGCCACCCAGGTGTCCCTGGTTTTGTTATTATTAAAGTACACCACAGCCTCAAGAGGAATGGATGGTTGTTGCCAATAAAGTTGTATATTTTTATTTTAGAAACAAAATTATGCCTCGAGAATAATCGTTTCTGGAATAGAAAGAAAACTTTTTCATGCAAAATACTGTCGGAACAATTTTTCAACAGTAAGAGCAAATAAAATGCATACTAATAAACTTTCTTACCTTGGCAACTCCTGTGACCACATTTTGAATTCAGAGAGAGGGAGAAGCAGGGACAAATATTTATTTTCACTTTGATTAATTAAACAATTACTCAGTTGTAGGATATAGTGTTATTAAAATTAAACTATTATAACAGTAATAAAAATCTCTGATATGATCTTAAACATTAGCCCCCAGCCTAATTATTCCTTAAACAAACATTAAGCTGTTTTCTTAATAATAAGTCCTTTAGGCCATGGGCCTTCACTTTTATTCCTATAGATAATTAAGAAACATTCTTTTGATAAACTTGCCCATAGAACTAACAAGTTTTTTTTCCTTCTTTCCTTTTCTTCCATTTCTTCCTTCCCTCCTTTCTCAATCTTCAAGACATGAGGCTATCATGTTAGAACAGCAAAAACATAGTCTATCATTAATTCAAGACAATTGTTATGTTTAGATTAGAAAAGTTATAATCATATTGAAATATATATATTCCTTTAAAAAATT
Source organism: Mellivora capensis (assembly GCA_004024625.1). NCBI lineage: Eukaryota > Metazoa > Chordata > Mammalia > Carnivora > Mustelidae > Mellivora > Mellivora capensis. Next base: position 27,676 of record PISX010017362.1, on the reverse strand, counting down.
TGGATTGATTTTATAAGTTCTATAATGGCTGTTTGGGAGTTCTAGAGTGGGAAAGAAAGGAGTAATATATCTGAGTTATTAGTGTTCAGACATTTTCATAGTAAAATGGTATCACGATGAAATGATTAGAGGAATACATTATAAATTAAAAAGAAACACAACTTTTTTTTATATTGATCTGCCATATAGGTTTTAAAGTTAGATTTTAGATATTAGCCTTGCTATAGTCTTTGTGCTTTCAAAATTTACTCCTTAAAGGAATAGCTGATCTGTGCCTCTTAAGTCTGTCATCTGCCACCTCTAGCCAGTGTACAGTTTTCTGTTTCCAGGATTGGGGAGAAGTCACTGGGGAGAACCCACCATGTGTGAATGCCACAAATTTAGCTATTACTGAATTAAGTAACACTCTTCAAGATGAAATTATTTTGAAGTTTCTGCTAGCCTTTGGTCATTTTTTCAATACCTTCAAACAGTTGTTTTCACTAATTTTTCCCAGTTACTTTCAGGAGGAATTGCTCAAACTGTTTATACCTTCATTACCTGAAATCTAACTTCTTTTTTAAAAGATTTTATTTCAATTCAATTAATTAACATCTAATCTGTTATTAGTTTCAGAGGTAGAGTTTAGTGGCTCATCAGTTAGTTAGTTGCAACTAACACCCAGTGTTCATCACCATGATGTGCCCTCCTTAATGCCCATCACTCAATTACCTCATCCCTCCACCCACCTCACCTCCAGCAACCCTCAGTTTGTTTCCTATGGTTAAGAGTCTCTTATGGTTTGTCTCACTCTCTGGTTTCATCTTTTTTTAATTTTCTCTCCTTTTCCCTATGATCCTGTGTTTTGTTTCTTAAGTTCCACTTATCAGTGAGATCATATGATAATTGTCTTTCTCTGATTGACTTATTTTGCTTAGCATACTACCCTTCAGTTTCATTCATGTCATTGTAAATGGTAAGAGTTCATTTTTTTGATGGCTAAGGGATATTCCAGTGTGTGTGTGTGTGTGTGTGTGTGTGTGTGTATACATACCACATCTTCTATTTCCATTCATCTGTCGGTGGACATCTGGGCTCTTTCCACAGTTCAGTTATTGTGGATATTGCTGCTATAAACATTGGGATACAGGTGCTCTTTCAGATCACGATGTGTATATCCTTTTGATAATACATAGAGGGCAATTGCTAGGTCATAGGGTAGCTCTGTTTTCAACTTTTTTTTCCATGCTGTTTTCCAGAGTGGCTGTATCAGCTTGCATTCCCCCCAGCAGTGTAAGAGGGTTTCCCTTTCTTTACATCCTTGTCAGCATTTGTTGTTTCCTGACTTGTTAATTTTAGCCATTCTGACCAGCGTGAGGTGATATCTTATTGTGGTTTTGATTTGTATTTCCCTGATGCTGAGTGATGTTGAACACTTTTTTCATGTGTCTGTTGGCCATTTGGATGTCTTCTTTGGAGAAATGTCTGTTCATGTCTTCTGTCAATTTCTTGACTGGGTTATTTGTTTTTTTGAGTTTGATATGTCTTTATAGATTTTGGACACCAGCCCTTTATCTGATGAGACATTTGAAAATATCTTCACCCATTCTGTAGGTTGTCTCTTGGTTTTTGTTGACTGTTTCATTTGCTGTGCAAAAAGCTTTTTATTTTGATGAAGTCCCAATAGTTCATTTTTGCCTTTGTTTCTGTTGCCTTTGGAGATGTGTCTAGCACGAAGTTACCATGACCAAGGTCAAAGAAGTTGATGCCTGTGTTCTCCTCTAGGATTTTGATGGATTCCTGTCTCACATTGAGGTCTTTCATCTATTTTGAGTTTATTTTTGTGTATGGCGTAAGAAAAATCATCCAGTTTCATTCTTCTACATGTGGCTGTCCAGGTTTCCCAACACCATTTGTTGAAGAGACTATCTTTTTTCCATTGGATATTCTTTCTTGCTTTGTTGAAGATTAGTTGACCATAGGGTGCATTTCTGGGTTTTCCTACTCTGTTCCATTGATCTATGTGTCTGTTTTTGTGTCAGTATCATGTTATCTTGATGATTACAGTTTTATAATATAGCTTGAAATCTGGAACTGTGATGCTACCAGCTTTGGTTTTCTTTTTCAACAGTTCCCTAGTGATTCAGGGTCTTTTCTGGTTCCATACAAATTTTAGGATTATGTGTTCCAACTCTGTGAAAAAAGTTGATGTTATTTTCATAGGGATTGTACTGAATGTGTAGCATAGACATTTTAATAATATTTGTTCTTTCAATCCATGAGCATGGAATGTTTTTCCATTTCTTTGTGCCTTCATTTCCTTCCTGTGCATTCTTTGTGCCTTCCTGCCCTCCTTTGTGCATTGCATTCCTTTGTGCCAAAGGAATTATGAAATTTCTTTCATAAGTGTTCTATAGTTTTCAGAGTTCAGATCCTTTACCTCTTGGTTAGGTTTATTCCTAGGCATCTTATGGTCTTGGGTGCAGTTGGAAATGGGATCGAGTCTTTAATTTTTCTTCTGTCTCATTATTAGTGTACAGAAATTCAACTGATTTCTGTGCATTGATTTTATATTCTGCCACCTGGCTGAATTCCTGTATGAGTTTTAGCAATTTTTGGGTGGTGTCTTTTGCGTTTTCCACATAGAATATCATGTTATTTGTGAAGAGTAAAAGTTTGACTTCTTTGCCAATTCAGATGTCTTTTATTTCTCTTTGTTGCCTGATTGCTGAGGCTAGGACTTCTAGTACTATGTTGAATAGCAGTGGTGAAAGTGGGCATTCCTGTCATATTCCTGACTTAGGGGATAAGCTCTCAGTTTTTCCCCATTGAGGATGATATTTGTTGTTGGTTTCTCATATATGGCTTTTATGATATTGAGGTATGTTTCCTCTATCCCTACACCGCAGAGTTTTAATCAAGAAAAGATACTGTATTTTGTTAAATGCTTTTTCTGTATCTATTGAGAGGATCATATGGTTCCTTGTCCTTTCTTTTATTAGTGTAGTGTATCACATTGATTGATTTGTGGATGTTGAACCACCTTATAGCCCAGGAATAAATCCCATTTGGTTGTGGTGAATAACCCTTTTAATGTACTGTTGGATCCTATTGGCTAGTGTCTTGGTAAGAAATTTTGCATCCTTGTTCATTAGGGATATTCATCTGTAATTCTCCTTTTTATCTGGTTTTGGGATCAAGGTAATGCTGGCCTCATAGAATGAGTTTGGAAGTTTTCCTTCCATTTCTATTTTTTTTTCCATTTCTATTTTTTGAAACAGCTTCAGAAGAATAAGTATTAATTCTTCTTTAGATGTTTGGTAGAATTCTGCTGGGATGCCATCTGGTCCTGGACTCTTGTTTGTTGGAAGATTTTTGATTACTTCTTCAATCTCTTTGCTGGTTATGGGTCTGTTCAGGTTTTCTATTTCTTCTTGTTTTAGTTTTGGAAGTTTATATATTTCTAGGTATTCATCCATTTCTTCCAGATTGCCTAATTTGTTGTCATATAGTTGCTCATAATATGTTCTTATAATTGTTTGTACATCTTCAGTGTTGGTTGTTATCTCTCCTCTTTCATTTATGACTTTATTTGGGTCCTTTCTTTTTTCTTTTTGATAAGTCTTGCTAGGGGTTTAGTGATCTTATTAATTCTTTCAAAGAATAAGCTCCTAGTTTTGTTGATCTATTCTACTGTTCTTTTGGTTTCTAGTTCATTGATTTCTGCTCTAATATTTATTATTTCTCTTCTCCTGGTGGATTTATGCTTTATTTGCTGTTCTTTTTCCAGCTTCTTTAGGTGTAAAGTTAGGTTGTATATTTGAGACTTTTCTTGTTTCTTGGGAAAGGCTTGTATTGCTATATACTTCCATCTTTGGAATGCACCTTTGCTGCATCCCAAAGGTTTTGAAGAGTTCTGTTTTCATTTTAATTTGCTTCCATGAATTTAAAAAAAGTTTTTCTTTAATTTCCTGGTTGACCTACTCACTTTTTAGTGGGATGCTCTTTAACCTTCATGTATTTGTGTTCCTTCCAAATTTTCTCTTGTGATTGAGTTCAAGTTTTAAACCATTGTGGTCTGAATATATGCATGGAATGATCCCAATATTTTGGTACTGGTTGAGACCTGATTTGTGACCCAGTATGTGATCTATTCTGGTGAATGTTCCATGTGCACTAGAGATGAATGTTTATTCTGTTGCTTTGGGATGAGATGCTCTTAGCGTATTTGTGAAGTCTATCTGGTCCAGTGTGTCATTCAAAGCCCTTGTTTCTTTATTGATCTTCTGCTTAGATGATCTGTCCATTGCTGTGAGTTGGGTGTTAAAGTCCCCTACTATTATTGTACTATTATCAATGTGTTTCTTTAATTTTGTTATTAATTGGTTTATATAATTGGCTGCCCCCAAGTTAGGGGCATAAATGTTTACAATTGTTAGACTAGACCCTTTAATTATGGACTCTTTAACTAAGTGTCCTTCCTTTTCTCTTATTACAGTATTTGGTTTAAAATATTATTTTTCTGATGTAAGGACTGCTACCCAGCTTTCTTTTGATGTCCATTAGCATGATAAATTGTTCTCTACCTCCTCACTTTCAATCTGGAGTTGTCTTTGGGTTTAAAAAGAGTCTCTTATAGATAGCAATTGATGGGTCTTTTTAAAATAATCTAATCTGATACCCTGTGTCTTTTGATTGAAGCATTGCATCCATTTATATTCAGAGTAATTATTGAAAGATGAATTTAGTGCCATTGTATTACCTGTAAAGTCACTATTCCTATAGATTGTCTCTGTTCCTTTCCATTCTTTGTTACTTTTGGGCCCTCTCTTTGCTTAAAGGATCCCTTTTAATATTTTTGTAGGGCTGGTTTAGTGATCACAAATTCTTTTAGTTTCTTTTTGTCCTGGAAACTCTTTATCCTTCCTTCTATTCTGAATGATTGCCTTTTGGGATAAAGTATTCTTGGCTACATATTTTTCTCACTTAGCACCTTGAATATATCACGTGAGTTCTTTCTGGCTTGCCAGGTCTCTGAGGACAGGTCTGCTGCCAGACTTATGTTTCTAGCCTTTTAGGTTATCGACCTCTTGTTCCAAGCTTCTTTCAGGATTTTCTCTTTATCTCTGAAATTTGCAAGCTTCACTATTTTATGCTAGGGTGTTGACCTATTTTTATTGAGTTTGAGGGGGGTTGTCTGTGCCTCCTGGACTGAAATGCCTGTTTTCCTTCCCCAGATTAGGGAAGTTCTTAGCTATAATTTGTTCAAATATACCTTCTTGTCCTCCCCATCCCCAGCCTTTCCTCTTCCTCTGGGACAACAATTATCCTAATATTGTTTCACTTTATGGTATCACTGATCTCTCCAATCCTCACCCTGTGATCCAGTAGTTGTTTATATCTTTTTTTCTCAGCTTCCTTATTCTCCATCATTTTGTCTTCTATATCACTGAATCTCTCTTCTTCCTCATTTTTCCTAGCAGACAGAGCCTTCATTTTTTTTTTTACTGAAGCTCAGTAATATCCTTTTGATTTTGACCTGATTAGATTTTAGTTTTTATTTTTCCACTAAGGGATCCTCTTAGTAATGCCTTAAAAATAGTTTGTTTTATGGATAAGTATTGCACTAATTATCTCACCTTGGATAATATCCTTCTATTGATTTTTAAAATCTCTTTAAGAAATATGTGCTGAGCACCCACTAACTAAAAGTCACTAGAGTTAGTATGGGGGCTCATAGTGACTAAATAAGTGCACTTAATACCAGATGTAACAGGAAGTTCTGAGGTAGGTTAGACACAAAGTTTGGCTCAGTGTCTCAACAATTTCACCACAAACTCAGATTCTTTTTATATCTCTTTGTCATGTCTATTGCAGATGTCTTCCTCTGGCTGGTACATAGATGGCTATCACATTCCTTACGTGATATCCAAGGGAAAATGGATTAAATCATTCTGTGGTTCTCTTTTAGGAGTAAGCCAGTAACCCTTCATGGTCATTCTTTACTTTCTCATTGCTGGAAATTGAGTCAGATGCCCACTCTGGAACTAATTACTGGCAAGGGGAATGGAATTTCCATGAGTGGCTTAGATGAATTATCTGGGGTTGAATGGAAGTTGGAGCTTTAACTACATAGTCAACTGTACTATCCTTACATGTTCTTTTGATCCACTAGTAGCTATACGACATATACACAATAATCATTTTAAACAGTTAAGAAAACATTGCCATACTTTATGGTGATAAGGATGTGAACCAGGGTGTTGGTGGTAGAAATGGCAAATACATACTATATACACACTTTATATGTGCCATATGTTTTTTCATAAACATAAAAAAATAAACATATAAATGTATGTATATATAATATGAGATAGATTGACAAAATAATAGTTGGCAATTCTTAAGTTTCTACCATGTGCTAGACACTATCCTAAACAGGTAATTTGTATTATTTTATTTAATCTCTATGAAATTGTTTCTATGATTATTCCTATTATATAGATGAGGAAACTATGATTTAAGTAGGTAAAATAGCTTTCCAGTATTCAAATCCCTGCAGACTGACTTTAGATCTCTCTCTCTCTCTTTTTTTTAAGATTTCTTTACTTATTTTAGAGTGAGAGAGTGAGAAAGCACTTATAGAGGGGGAAGGGCAGAGGAAGAGAGAGAGAGTCTCAAGCAGACTCTGTACTTAGCTCAGAACCAGTCCGGGTTCCTGACCTGAGCTGAAACAAAGAGTCAGATCTTTAACCAACTGCCCACCCAGGTGCCCCTGACTCCAGATCTCTTCATCACCATGCTACACTGACTTGTTATTGATAAACAAATGTAGTCATGGTGGGGATAGCAGACATTGTTAATAACTATGAATCAGTTGTTGCCCTTTAGAGAGTCAAAGTCTGTTGTATTTGCCAGTCTGTGATAGACATTATAGATTCCAACATTAATATTAGCTTGAGACTTGGTTTAGCTGTTGTGTCAACTTCAAAGGTTACTGTGTGATTCATTTTTCTTTCAAGGAAGAGGAGCTTTTGCCAACATTGTGCTAGATTAAATTATTGGATTATAATTTCAGTTGCCATTATTCAGAATCTTGTATGTGTGTGTGTGTGTGTGTTTTCAATGGACTTTAGAAACACTACATAATGACATTTTAATTGAAATTTATTATTTTTTAGTTATTGGTTTTATTCTCCACCACTAAATCTTCCAAACATTATTATTTTTACAGCTAATTTGTTTAGAAAAGTAAAAGAAAGATATATTTTTAAAAGATCTTACTTATTTATTTGAGAGAGAACATGAGAGAGAGAACACATGGGGGGGAGGGTCAGTGGGGAGCCCAATGTAGGACTCGATCCTGGGACCTCAGGATCATGACCTGAGCCAAAGGCAGACACTTAACCAATTGAGCCATCCAGGCACCCAATAAGAAATATTTAAAAGTCATCATTCATTCATCTAGTCATTCTGATAAAAATTGAACTGAATAAGCAATTATTAAATTCTACTGGGATGCCTGGTTGGCTCAGTTGGGTTAAGTGTCTGTTTTCGCTCATTTCATGATTTTGGGGTCCTGGGATCGAGCCTGGTCAGGCTCTATGCTCTGAGGGAGAAGCAGACTCCTGCAGAGCATAGAGCCCCCTGCTCTTCCCCCTGCTTGTGTTCTCTCTCTCAGATGAATAAAATATTTTTTAAAAATGTCCATTATATAACAGACATGGTACTATATATGTTTAGGGATATTTGCCAACATTCCTTTAAAATATCTTCAGGTTTAGGGGTGCCTGGGTAGCTCAGTTGGTTGGGCCTCTGACTCTTGATTTCACTGGGCTTCAGTCATGATCTCAGGTTTGTGGGATTGAGCCCCATGTTGGATTCTACACTCAGTGGGGAAAGTGCTTAAGTTTCTCACCCTCTGCTACTCCCCCTGCTTGTACTCTCTCACTCTCTAAAAAATAAAACAAAATCTCTTAAAGTTTAGTATGGTATTTACTTGTATATTCCAACTTACTTTGAACAATTTTCTTAAGTTCTTTATCCCTCGTGTGTATAGTGAGAATGGTAATTCCTGACTTCTCTTCACTGTGAATCCACTGTAAGTCTACCTGCTCATGGCTTCAATGTCTTTGTTCTCTTTGAGTCATGAGGAACTGTGTCAACCAACAAAGTAAGACAGGTAGGAATACTTATTTGGAAAGCCCATACATACATTTGATTAAAATTAAAAAATCAGTTAATATGCATTTTTTCCCAATATTTTGAATAGTGATTCATGAACGCTCTAATGCATTATGTGTTTCTCATCTATTTTTTTTAATTTTCTTACTTTTTCTTCTTCTTTGAAATAGAAGATAAGCCTTAATAACACATGATCTATACTCATTTTTGCTTCTGGGTAGGATATAGTAGGTTGTGGCAGGCTACTCCCTCACTGAAACTAATAAAAATAGAGTAAGTTGCAAAAACAATACTATTAATGGCACTAAAAAGCTGAGAAAATAATGAGGATTAAATAAATGATATTCCAGAGAGCAAAAAAGCTCTGCTGACATGAAATGATGTCAGCTAGCAGTTTTATTTCCAGGAACATCAACAATTTGCAATGTGAACTAAGGATTAAGCCTTTCCTAAATGGAGGAATTTTACTAGGAAAAGGAGAAGCTAGAGAGGTACCATGGGACTGGTGTAACAAATGGGAAGAAGAAGGAGAGGCCAGAACACAAGCTGAGTTTTCCCTATATGCCATTTACTAAGTTTCAGTGGTGGTGCTGGAGTCTGTGTTGCTGGCCATGAAGGCAAAAGGAAGTCTCCCATTGTCCAAGGGTGCTGAGGAAACAAAATCCTTCTGGAGGGAAGTAGCCTGAAAAACAAATATGGAAGTTCTCTCCCTAAGACACTTGCCAAATCATGAATCTGCGTAGGATGGGAGGCCATCAAGTTAATACTAAAACTACCAAAGGAAAGCCTCAAGGAGCAATGCCTGAGGAATAAGAATAAACCAGAGTCTTCTTGCTAATACTTTAACCTACCTTCAAGCTAGCACAAATTTTTATTGACGTTATCAGTTCCGTAATGTATTAACCATGTCTTTTATTTTTTGTTTTCTGATGCTTTGATATCTTGGGACCCTGCTGACTCTGGAGGGACTGCCCTCTCCCAGGACTGGCCAGTCATCGAGAGAGTTAATAAACACTTGCCCATGAACACACATTTCAAATGCAAGTCAACCAATCCAGAGCCCATACTCTTTTTTTTTTTTAAAGATTTTATTTATCTATTTATTTGACAGAGATCACAAGTAGGCAGAGAGGCAGCCAGAGAGAGAAAGAGAGAGAGAGAGAGAGAGAGGTGGAAGCAGGCTTCCTGCCAAGCAGAGAGCCTGATGTGGGGCTTGATCCCAGGACCCTGGGACCATGACCCAAGCCGAAGACAGAGGCCCTAAACCACTGAGCCACCCAGGCGCCCCCAGAGTCCATACTCTTGACCACAAACTTTAATGGACTTTCTTACTTTAGGCCACTATCCTAATCACTCCATGGCCAGGTCCTAACAAGGGCCTTTATGCCTCAGAGCCTGAGCATATTCAAATGAGCCAATCCTAAGCCTGTTTACCCTGCCTTGTCATTTCCTTTCCACAGGAACCACTATAAAGGCTCTTGTTTATGGTTTCCCCCTCCCTCTGTCTCCAAATCTGGAAATTTCTCATGTGACCTCCTCTGGTGTAGCATGCTCCCTTCTCTTAGGATCTGTGGGTGTAACAAATTATCTTTTCAATGTCAGTCATCTCCTGATGTTTTACTTGCCATACCTAAAATAATAATAAAACCTGTGTTTTAAAACACCCTAACAGAGGAAAGAATAAATCCTCATTGGGGAAAAATATCATCTGTAGCTTCTGCAGTACTTTTATATATGATGTATTACATACAATAAAAAATAAGGCTAGGCTAATGAAGATGCAGGAAAATGAAATTTATACAGTGTTAATTTCAGAATTAATAACTCATTGTATGGGATTAAGAGCAGATCGGGCACAGAAAAAGAAAGAATGCATGAAGTGGAAGTCCACAGGAAGTATCTTATTGAAGTAAGAAAGAAAAAGGCAAGGAAATGCTCAGAACAAAGTATACAGACCTGTGGGACCCATTCAAAAAATTAATTAGCACGTAATTGGAACCTCAGAACAGGGAAGACACATTGGAAGAGAGGCAATGCTTAAATAATGACCAAAAACTTTTCAAAACTAATGAAAGATTCATCAGTGAGACTCAGTAATAAATGTTTATTAATAGTGGAATGGATAAATTAATTGTGGTATATTCACACAGTAATAAAAATATAAGATACTGTTACACACAATAGAAATGAACTGCACAGACATAATAATCAGTAAAATACACCAAAATTTCCATTTATATGAAGTTCAAGAATAGGCAAAGACTCATTTTTATGGCCTAGCAATATTCCATTGTGTGTATATACACTACATCTTCTTTCAGTCATAAAAAAACAATGAAATCTTTCCATTTGCAATCATGGTTGGAGCTTGAGAGTATAATGCTAAGTGAAATAAGTCAGAGAAAGACAAATATCTGATTTCACTGATATGTGCAATTTAAGAAACAAACAAATGAACAAACAAAACCAGCAGAAGGAAAAAAGAGAGAGAAAGAAAGAAACCGAGACAGAGACTTAGCTATAGAGAAAAAACTGATGGTTACCAGAGGTAGGTGGGTGGGGGGATGAAATAGGTGATGGGATTAAGGAGGGTACTTGTGATGAGCACTGGGTGTTGTATGGAATTATCAAATCACTATATTGCATACCTGAAATAATATAACACTATGTTAACAGTATTAGAATTTAAAAAGAATAGGCAAGATGGTGATAGAAGTCAAACTGATGGTTAACTCTAGGAGAGTAGTGACTAAGAAGGGTATAAAGTATCTTTCTGGGTGTTGGAAATATTCTGTACCTTGATCTGGTTGGTTCTGTACCTTGGTTGGTGGTTACATTCATGAGTGTGTACATGTATATGTATATACTATAATGCATATACATGTATGTATTTATTAATCTCTTAAGATTTGTGTACCTCCTAAATTTTGTATTTCAAGAAAAACAAAGCAAAATGAAAAACTAAAACATATTGTCTGTGTTGATCTAGGGTTGTGGTGGAAAAAAATGGAGAAGTCATTCCTATTGAAACAGATGGTAAACTGAATCAGTGTGATGCTTCAAATAAAAGAAGGATACTGGAAATGGATTCATGTCAATATGACAACTGGAGTTGAATTAAGCATTGCTTATTGGGCCAAGGACTTTCATTTTAAAGACAGATAAGTGAATTATGAATAATTTTGACAATCATAACTTAATTTGTTATTCTCTAGATAAGCAATAATATAAATCATTGTATAAGTAGAATGTAAACCAAAGCTCATCTATAAACTTATGTACCATTGTTTAATATTCTAAAAGGAAAGTGGGCTGAGTTAGGAGCCCGAGAATTAAACACTCTATATTCTGGCAAAGGGAATGCCAAATGATTTCATGCATGCTGTTTAAAGGATTTGTTTTTATAAAGATAATCCCTGAGAATATTTAAAACTTTGTAGAGTAATGAATTGGAGGATTATTTTCAAACCTGAGTGTGAGAAAGAATCAGCAGAAAAGGCTAACGATAGCAGTCATCTAACTGGCTTCCTCAGTGAATGGCTTTGGTCAGGAGCAATATTTTTAAAAATTTTCTTCCTTCTTTTGAGAATTATTGGCATTTGTGTATACTGACTGACAGTTGCTAAAGACAGAGAACCTCAAATAATCTAAGGGGAATTTAGTTCCATCTATCTTTTATTTTTTTCTAGAAATACTTCCTGTTTAAACTCCTAAACATAAGGATGGCCATAGTTTGTGGAGCCCAGTACAAATGAAATACAGGACCTCTTGTTCAAAATTAAAAATTTCAAGATGGTGACAGTGGAGCATTAAACCAGGCATGGAGCTCTTCTACACATGAGGCCCTAGGTAGCTGCACAGGTGCAGGCACAAAGAGCTGGTTCTGCTTCTTATCATGACGTTCAAACCCACTATGACTCTAGCCCTGGCAAACTGCCACCTCACCACCCACCTTTCTCTCCTCATGCTCCAGCCATGACGCTTGGCTTGCAGTTCTCGAGACACTTCATTCTGGTTCATGTGTCCATGTCTTCACACATGTGGTTTATTTTCTTCTGAGAATGTTCTTTACCACTTAGTCTGTCTGATATATTCTCTATATTTTTACCTACTAACTCTCCTGAGAGAATTACCCACTGCTTCTTTGAGTCATCTTATGATGAAATTGCCACTCTTTCATATATAGTATTGCTGTTTTTGTTTACTTATTTGTCTTTTGAAATATGAATTTATTCTGGTCAGGAATTGCGTTTTATTTATATTGTTGCATTTCACAAAGTATATTTTAAATAAATATTTATTTGTAAATGGATAAAGGAGTAGAATTCTAAAGATACAAAACGGAAGGAGTTTAGCTACATTTGAAATAAAAAATACAACTATTTTTTCTTATTGAAATAATGTATGACATACATTTTTTATTTTTATTTTATTTTTTTTAAAGATTTTTATTTATTTATTTGACAGAGAGAGATCACAGCAGGCAGAGAGGCAGGCAGAGAGAGAGAGAGAGGGAAGCAGGCTCCCTGCTGAGCAGAGAGCCCGATGCAGGACTCGATCCCAGGACCCTGAGACCATGACCTGAGCTGAAGGCAGCAGCTTAACCCACTGAGCCACTCAGGCGCCCTTGACATACATTTTTTAAATGCAAAAAAATAAGTAGAGCAACTGGACTTAATCTTTTTGGTTTCTCTTATTACCTATTTAATTAGTCTTTCAGAATAATTCAGAATTACCAATGCAAATTAATAATTTGACACTCTGATTTAGTCTGATATATTTTACTTTCACACTTTTTTCTTTTGGTGCTAAGATCAGTTAAGTTTACCTCACATAAATAAGATGACAAAAAAGTTATTAGTAGTAATGTTTTGGAATAAACTTTTCCCAAAGAGATTATTATATCCTGAACGATACATGAAACAATGACTGAATCCTACTAGTAGCTGGACTAGTAATAATTGCTTTCCTTAATTTTTTATATACAGAATAGGTTTTTTATTGCTATTTCCATACAACATGGCCAAATTCTTTCTTGTATTCTTCACAATAATTTCCAGCAACTGCTGGAAAGTTAACAGGTATGAGCTGAAAAATAAACTAGTTTCTCAAAAGTTTTATGCTGCCTTTTCACTCAATGAGACATTACTTTCCAGCCCCAGGGTCAAGATCATGAATCACTTTTTTTTTTTTAAAGAAAAAGTAATTCATCTGAGAGGACTGACATAGTCTGGGTATTATAAAAAGTTCCATTTAATAGCCTGCAAGTTGAAGAAGGGAGGAGACACCCCTAGCTGAGCAAAGGGTAGACTGAGAAGCTTTCTGGCCTTCATCATAGTCTGGAAGAAGACAAGAAACAGAAGCAAGTGGAAATAGAATGAGGAATAAGCATCATGCAGACAGTGGTAAGCTGGAATAAGGACAACCACATGGAGAACCTGAGTCCTCCCAGACAGACTGCTTCAAATCATATTTATTGGACATGCACAGTTTTTGGAAGACATGGTTTTAGTTCCGTTGGAGCCTAAATTCTAAGAAAACAGAGGGACAGAGTGACTATTATATGATATTTTTTCACATTTATTTCATCCTCTATTGCAGGGTGTGGAAGGTATACTGGTTATGGTAGGTGCAAAATTACCTTTGTTTTTAATTTATTTGAGGTAAATTGCATGAGAGAATTGGCAGCTTTTGAAGAAAAAGAGGCATAGGAGAGAATTATGACAAGCATGGTGGATGGCATGCGAATATGTGTTTTCTTTTTACCTTTGTCTTGTGATCAACTCAAAAGCTTTTTACATGTGAGTCAATATCTGAAAGGGAAATTTAAAGGATAAAGCAGAGGGAAATGATATCAATAGAAGGATATCCTGAAAACATATTGGGAGCAATTTATCCATCCATCCACCCATCCATCTACCCACCCATGACATTGCTTAATGCGTGCCAGGCAGGGTAATAGATCCCACTGGCCTCTGTTCCCTATTTCTTAATGGAATGGCAAAAAACTAAGCTATATTTAACCTCAGCTCTACAATAATTAGTCTATTGCCATTTTGCAACAAGGCTACAACCCTTTTTTTTTGTCAACTCCACTAGGATATATAGGCTGGCAATATAAAATTAAAACTATATGTATAATTAAATATATTAAAAATATACAAGATATTATGTATCTTTATAGTACATACACAAGTAATTACAGTATATAATTAAATTTATATGTATGTATTGAGGAATAAAAAGAAAAGTAAAATATCATTATTTTCATGAAATTTTCTGTCATATCATAAACACTGGATGATTAATTTCACCAGAACTTAGGAAAGTTTATTTAAAAATACAAAATATTTGTTATTACATCTGGAAGTAACTATTATTATTTATTTGACAGAGATCACAAGTAGGCAGAGAGGCAGGCAGAGAGAGAGGGGGAAGCAGGCTCCCTGCTGAGCAGAGATCCCGATGTGGGGCTCGATCCCAGGACTCTGGGATCATGACCTGAGCCAAAGGCAGAGGCTTTAACCCACTGAGCCACCCAGGTGCCCCTGGAAGTAACTATTATTGATGTAATGATAGTCATAATAATAATAGCTAACATGTATTGTGTACGTACTATGTACCAGGTGTAACAAATACTTTACATGTATTAATAACTTCATCCTTTTAACTTTGTGAGAGAAGTGCTGTTTTCGCTCCTGTTTTCTACATGAGAAAACTGGGTTTCAACATGTGTAAATCACTTGCCAGTGTCACAAAGATAGAAAGGAGCTTGGATATAAGTATAGTCTGGCTGGAGAAACCAAATCCTTGACTTTCACTTTACTGAATGTTCAATGTTAGTTATTGGCAAAATACTTAGTGGATGTGTAATTCTGCCAGAGTGTGCTGCTACTCCATATCAATTCATCAGCAGTCTTCATGGCAGGGAGATTTATCTCGTGCATTATCACACAGAAAAGTGGAAAAACACAAAAGTTTACACTTCTCTTGATCCTCCACCTCAAGTTATTTAGGAATTTTGTCATTTCCTTCTCCAGCCTGTGGGCCATTGCTTTTCATACTTAACAATTCAAATTCCCACTGGAACAGTATTAGGAGATTTTTCTTTTCCCTGGTAGATAGCCAGACAGCTGACAGGAAATGCAGGAGGAAACTGAAGAATTTGAAGAAATTATTTCCAAAGTTACCTAGCATTCCTTTCATTGAATTCAGGTGTTTTTTTTTTCCCCCTCTATAAAGTTGTTTTCCTTCTCTCCTTCCCCACCCCTGATCTCCTTCAATTTCAGACATGCAGTGGGGCATTCCTCCTTCTGCTTCTTCAATCTCCTTCAGACCCAGCTCCTTAGTTTATCCTTTATGTCTGATTTCTGTAGTATTCTGAAGGAAACAGCAATGAGTCCCGTGTGGTATAAATTTCATGGCAGTACTTCTCTTTCAAATTTTGGACATGAGCAAATGAGCTGTAGGACATAGGTAGCCCTAGATGTGCTAAGAGCAGTGGAAGGCAGGTTGGTCATTATCTGGGAACCCAGAAGCTCAAGCTTCTCTAAAAGTCACCAAGGACCACAGTGCAGGTAGGACTGGTAGGTGCCAGACAGGAGTGGGCTGCCCCTACAGGGTGTACACACTCATCCCCCACAGGGCCCTGTTGTCAGTGCAAACAATGCCCATTATTCACCGTACTGAAATAATTAACCTACTTCATTTCTCCTTTCAGCTGTGAGTTCCCTTAAATATTTTCCTTTGCAGAGCAGTGCTATCTATCCACCTCTGTACCCTAGCCCATAGCTCTATCTGTTAATTCTTCTGCAAGTTGGCATGCCGTCCTGAAGGAAGGCAAGTGTTGCACAAATGCACTTGATATGGTGTGTTGATAACACATCTCTTGTAAGGAAAAAGTCAACAAAGAAGAGTTACAGCAGGCCGGTGACTTGCTCAAAGCTGTACAACTGTGATCTCCATGAGTGGACAGAGCCACATGTGCGGCATGAATGGCTCTCTAATTTCAGATGTAATTCAGATGTTAACCCTTTTGGAGATATAAAATGATGCTCTAGGGGATCACTATATTCTTAAATATTATTTTTGATGTCAAAGTGTCATATATTATTACCTTTCCAAATAAATGAAGTTTATTTCCAAAATGATGTAAAAGGAACGATGTTTTCTGCCACTCCTGCTTGAGGCTACTTTAGGAGTTCAGTCATAAATTTTAAAGACATAACCATAAATTATGTGAGTTTCAGTAGAGCTGTAAATCTACACTGTGTGTGTGTGTGTTTGGATGCTCAATGCGCACACATGTGTGATGCATCCTTCAGAAGCCAGTATAGGATAGATTTTCTGTGCATTGGACCTAGGCCACAGATGCTGTCTGAGTGCACTCATTTCAAAGTGGTGTGCAAGAAGGCACTGCTGTGGAATTATCTCATTTATGATGTGGATGGGAGATGGAAATTCCAGTTCTGTTTTTACTTCAGAATATTTTTGCCCTCTTGGTTTCCATTTAAATACTAAAACATTTAAATGCAAAACATAAGTAGATTTCCCCCCCAACATACCTTATTTAATACTTACCATTTTACTGCTAAGTTATTTTTACTCAGTAATAACATACTACTGGATGAAAGTGCTGTTTAATGAACTTGCACCACATTTTATTACCTGATGATCTTTTTACCTGATCAGGTCAGTAGTTTGAAATTTTACAGTCAGTGTAATATGTTGCTTATTTGACTTATTTCTATTTTTTAAAAAAGCCCTTTTAAGTGGTAGACATGGATTCTTGTCAATAAAATCTTATACTAATGCTATTTATTTTTTCCTGGAGATTCTGAATGTGGTTAAAGAGCTATATTTAAGTAGGGCCTCATTCAACATCTGGGTAGTTGTGTAGCAGCTGGGTAACAGAACATGAGGAACTTGACTCAAAGCCCAGAACGCTAATTAAGAAAGAGCCTGGTGTTTAGCTCCAAAGCCAAAGGGAAAGCAATATGGGAGGTAATTATTCAATTAGGGATATTGCTTGGGTAAAAGAGTTACTGTGTTAATAAAAAAATAATGAGACCTACTTGCCTGGGGCTGTTGTTTATTTTTGCATATCTCCCCCTGGAGAGATCTCCAGGTGCATTATGGCTCCGTGAGACATGTTTTACCCTTTGCACTTACTCAATGAGAAGGTGGGTGTCTACTTCCTGAAAAGCACTGAACCCGACAGTGACATGACACTGGGAAAGTAAATGACATAAAAGGATAGCAAGTTAGTCCTTTCACTATTCTTGGCAATGGTGTGGCAGCTTTGTTTTATTTGGGGTTAAGCATTATATTCTAATTTTAAGAGAGATTAGTGATAAGGAGAATAAAAGAATGAAAAACTATAGGTTATAAAATGGGATGGGAAAGACGGGTAGAGATCATAGTCATTGGTGTGGGGAAGAAACATCTACACATACAACATGTAAAGTGAAAAGTGTATTGTGAATCCAGTGAGAATCACCTCTGAAGATGGGACAGCTGGAAACTGGCTTCGAAAAAAATACAGCCTGCCTGCTTTTCTGTAAACTTGAACAAATAAAGAGCTTTTAAAGTAAAAGAAATTTTTAGCAGAGGAAATAATAGATAGGGAATTTCTCTTTTCTCCTAATGTGATTCAAAGTCCAGTGGGAGGGCTTCTGCCTTCTGGTTTGTTCTGGTGTTCAGTATTTACAACATTAAATTCTTTTGGCTTTCTTCTCATGTCCAGATTACTGTCTCTGGTACTTTCAATAGTCCTTTGATCCCCCAACTTCCTGGCCATCTATCCATTAGTCTCTCCACTCTTCACTATCCTTTATCCCCCTGATGGCATCTCTCCCTTCCTTATCAGCTTAAATTCCAAAGCCAACCATCATGCCACTCTCAGTGCACATCCTGGGCTACCTTTTGCCTCTCTCATGTTGTAGGAATCTCTTAGTAAAACTGGAGCCCTGGTTAAACCCAACCCAAGAGCTGGTTGCCCTGTGACTGCCTCAGTACAGGTGAACTTAGTTGGAGAAAACACTTGGCATTGTTGACCAGTTGCACCTTAAAATTATCACTACAAATATCTAATGGGTCTTCAATGCTGCTAGACAATCATTCTAATTTCCTAGCTATTTACCTGTCCACTCTCCTGAAATTTATTTCATATCTTCTCCTCCCTGCTCCAACCTCCAACACCCTCTTTCCCATCTTGATTCTCAGCTGGTGTCTCACTTCCTGCTTCACCAATCATGTTGAGGCAAAGAAAGGGGAACAGCCCCAGATTACTATCACCCTACCTCACCAATAACCACATCCTCTTTCTCTGGGCTACACTGGAGAAGAACTCACTGTGCTAGTCCCTCACTCTTGCACATTAGATCCCATCACATTGGACATGTTCCAGAAATTGTCTTCCCTTTCTTTGTCTTTCTTTTTCTTCTTCTTCTTCTTCTTCTTCTTCTTCTTCTTCTTCTTCTTCTTCTTCTTCTTCTTCTTCTTCTTCTTCTTTTTTTTTTCTCTTTTCAATGGCTACCATTAGCATGATACTTTTTATTTCAATTTCAAAAACCCTTTCATTTGGCCCTCCTTCCCTTGCCAGCTGCCATTTCATTTCTTTGCTTCTCTTTGTGTTAGAGCTCCTCTAATGATTTTTCCATGCTCATGTTCTCCATGCCCTCCTAAGCTCACTTTAGCCAGGTTTATGCCCTCATATTTCACCTGGACTGTTAAATTTACCAGGGACCTCCAAGTTGTTAGGGCCATTGGATAATTCTCAGTCCTCATCTTACTTGTCCCAACAGCATGTTTGACACAGTTTTATCACTCCTTCTTTCTTGACATACTTTTAAACTTCCAGAATACCACATATTTTGGATTTCTTCTTATCAATTACTCCTTCTTGGTCTCCTCTCTTGTCCTTCTTCTCCTTTCACTCCTAATGCTAGAGCATTCTGGGTTCTGTTCTTAGTCCTCTTCCCTTCTTTATATTTACTTTCTTGTTGTTCTCACACAGTTCTGTGGTTTTAAATATCATCTACATGCTGATGTACCCTAATTAATATTTCCAGCCCATAGTCTATTCTTAACTTCAGATTTTTATATACAACAGGGTGCCTGACATCTCCAATTGGACATTTCATTAAAAACCCCAAATTCCACATGCTCCAAATTGATTTCCTTTGATCTTTCCCCCCAAATCTTGTCTACCTTCAAGATTTCCCATCTCAGTTAATGACAACTCCATTTTTCCATTTGCTTACATCCAAAACCTTGGGGTCATCCTTGGCTCTTCCCTTTCTTTCATATTCTAGGTCCAACCTATCAAGGCACTCTGTTCTCTCTACTGTGAAAAAATATCCAGAATCTAACCACACTTTGTCTCTAACACTGCAGCAATACTTGCCTGTGCTTTTTTCTCTTGCTTGTATTGGACTCCCAGCTGGTATCCTGACTTCTAATCTTGGGCCCTAACACTTTATTGTCAACCTAGCAGTCCATCACAAAATGTAATTTAGATCATGTTGCTTCTCTGCTCTAACTTTGTAATGGCTCCCATATTTGTCTAGTTGCAAAATAAAATCTTTACAATGTTCTAGGAAGACTGTATTAGTTTTCTAGGACTGTACTACAAACTTGGTGGCTTAAAACAACAGAAATTTAATCTTTCAAGTTCCTGACGCCAGAGTATGAAATCAAGGTAGCAGCATGCTCTCTCTGAAGGGTCTAGGGAAGAAGCTTCTTTGTCTTTTCCAGCTTCTGAGAGCTCCAAGTGTTCCTTGGCTGCATGGCTCCAATCTTTGCCTCCATCTTCATATAGACTTTTCTCTATTCTCTTGTTATTGCATTTAAGTCCACTCAGATAATCCATGGTAATTTTATATTGAAATCATTAATTTATTTGCATAGGCAAAGACTTTTTTTTTTTTTTCAAGTAAGATCACATTTACAGGATGCTTTTGGGAGCTACCATTCAACCCACTACAGAGCCCCATCTATTATGGACCCCTATTATCTTGGACCTCTCTACCACTCTCCCTCTTCATTACCTTGTTGCAAACCATACTGGACTCCTTGATTCTTTTCAAACATGCCAGGTACTCATGGATTATGGCCTTTTCACTGGCCATTCCCACTGCCTAGGACACATATCAACATGGCTCACTCCCTCATGTTACATTCTCATGAATTTTTCTCTAGTTAACCAATTAAAAATTGTAATGCTCACCTTCCTTTTCACCCTGCTCTTATTTTCCATTTTCTCCCATTCTGGTTGAATGGGCAATTCTTCTGCTTCATGTGGTGTCGGCTGGGGAATTAGGATGGGGATGGCTTGAAGGTCCAAATGGCTTCAGACATATGGCTGGAAGTGATTTCTGGCTGCCAGATGGGAGTTCAGTTGGAACTATTGGCAAGGGACTTTGTTCTCCTTCATGTGGCCTCTCTATTTAGCTTTTTGAGCCTCCTTACTTGTTGGTGGCTGAGTTCCAAGAAGGAGAATTATAAGAGGAATAAAGTAGAAGCTGGCTGTCTTCTTAAGGTCTGGGCTTAGAAGCACGAGAATATTATTTACTGTAATCTTTTAGTCAAAGTAGTTTCAAAGGCAATCTAGATTCAAGAGGAGGAAGACATGGGGGGAGGCTAGAGTATTTGTATAGGGAGGGAAGAGACTTATGGTAACCATCTTTAGAGACTATCTACCAAAAGGACCTTCCTGGGTCCTTGATATCATACCATGGTATGGCTGCTCACCAAAATGAACAGCTTTATCTTTGTGTTGATTTCTTTTCATCCTGCCATTGTGCTATTGAGGAGGTTCTCTGATCTTAAAAAAGGCAAATATATAAGCAATATTTTAAGATTATAAAATTAGAAACGTTTAGATAAATCAGTTCACTAACAATCCTCAATATTTTTGCATTAAGCTTATGAAACCTGCTATATCTACAGTGGGGTGAGAGAAATCCATTGGTAAGCCTTAGTAACTGGTAACAAACCTCTTAATAATTGGTTCAAATTTTATATAGTTTCATATTCAAAGAAATTACTCTTTGACATTATTATTGTTAGCTGATAGAGATCTGATCTATAACCACATACAAGAGGAAATCATTATTATAAGTAACACTGGGTGTGGTACATAAACAATGAATCTTGGATTGCTGAAAAAATAAAATAAAATTAGAAAAAAAAGAAAAAGAATTTAAGTCAAAAAAAAAAAAGGTCTCAAACCTTCCAACGATAATTGTTTTTAGAAAAATCCCAACATACTTGGGTAAGACTTTCTGCTATTAGCTAATAAAATTGTGATAACATAAAAGCATATTGAATGGAATATAAAGTTTACTGCTTTTTGAAGATGTTTTTCACCTTTATTATGATACTACATTTCCTTAGGTTGAAAATATGGAGATAAATCTCTTTGGATTATATCCACTTTTCTGACTATCTTAGGTTGGGATGCCATACATAAACTATCATGGACTAGGTAGCTTAAACAACAGAAATTTATTTCTCATAGCTCTGGAGTCTGGAAGTCAGATCAGGATGCCAGCATGATTAAATACTGTTGAGAACTCTCTGCCTGACTTATAGATGGTTGCCTTCTCATTGTGTTCTTAAAGGCAGAGAGAAATAGAGTTCTCTGGTATCTCTTTTTATAAGGGGACTAATCCCCTCATAAGTCTTCATGACCTCATTCAAACCTAATTACGTCTCATAGGTTCTATCTTCAAATAATATCACATTTTGTGTTAGGGCTTCAACATAATTCAGTCCATAGCACTGCTCACCCCTTTCATCTCTTCATGTAGATTGTACTGATAACATACGAGCATAGAACAAATGAGAAGCAATGAAGACCTTCCTATTTAAGTTCTATAAAATCAGTTTGTCAGTCAGCAAATTTTTTTTCATTTGAAATGCTTTAGTAAGCTTATTCTTTTCAAAAGAGAAAACTATTCAGCCAGGGACATATAAGATTGGGAGAGTAGACAGAATAACAGCCCCCCAAAGAAGTTCATGTCCTAATTCCTGGTATTGGGAGTATGACTTCTTATAATGCACAAGGCATTTTACAGATGTAATTGAAAGAGATGTAACTGTAATAGACTTTGAGATGGGGAAATTATCATGGATTATTCAGATGGGCTCAATCTATTCACACGAGTTCTTAAAAGTAGAATAGGATGGAAGAAGAGTGGGCCAGAGAAATGCAACATTAAAAGGACTTAACCCATCTTGTTGCCTTTGAAGATGCAGAAAGGTGGCCTCTAGAAGCCATGAATGGTCTTCAGCTGATAGCCAGCAAAGAAACAAGGACCTCAGCCTTTAAACTGTTAAGTACAACTGAATTCTACCAACAACCCAAATGAGCAGGAAACATCGTCCCCTAGTAACTCTAAAAAGGTCTATGGCTGACCAATACCTCGATTTTAGTCCAGTGAGACTTGTACTGACTTCCTGACTTAGAGAAATTTAGAGTTTGTACTGTTTTAAGCCACTAAATTTGGGGTTATTTGTTATGTTGTAATTCATTATTGCAGCAATAAAGAACTAATATTTGGTTATGAATTGAAGCCCTCAGTCTCTAAATTCCAGATGTCATTCAAACATGGAAGAATTCCTCACTTTTAATCAAAGAGAATAGATGACTTTGTTTTAGCACCATTTTAGAACCATCAGATACATGTGAAGAATTACTGTAGCATTCTGTTCTTTGAAAGCAGTTATATTGTTTTGGTAAAGTTTGGCTTTTGCCATATTTCTATGAGAGTCAGGAGAGACTTTGACAGACAAAATGACTGGATTGGGAGTGTAGGTAAGTAATGTACAACACTAGTTGTAGAAGTTGGTGGGAGTATCTGGGAAGTTCAGGAGTTGTACAGAGACTCAATCCCATAGTTCTGCTATAATATTCCTTATTTTTAAAAAAGTGGCACCTTGGTTTTAGAGCAATGACAAGAAGAAGCTCCTAACGTTGTTTTCAGTCTCAATCATGCCATATGCTTGCCTGTAGAGGTGAGAGACATCTGAAATGCTGTGCTTTTCTGGTCAGCATATGAAAGAACCTTGGAGTTTCACATTCCTAAGAATTTGATGGTCATGTAAGTGTGGTGTACAGCCAATGCTGTTTAGGCAACCTGGCCACCCATTTAGTGATCAGCTTTGAGAATAACTAAATTAGCCTCAGTGGTGATATTTTAACATAATAAAATTTCTTTGTTTAACATTTATTGAAAAGCCCTTTTCATCTATGAATATTTTTTTAAAAGATTTTATTTATTTATTTGACAGACAGGGACCACAAGTAGGCAGAGAGGGAGGCAGAGAGAGAGGGGGGAAGCAGGCTCCCTGCTGAGCAGAGAGCCCGATGTGGGGCTCAATCCCAGGACCCTGGGATCATGACCTGAGCCGAAGGCAGAGGCTTTAACCCACTGAGCCACCCAGGTGCCCCTATGAATATTATTATTCAATATACTGCAGAATGGATAGAGAAGATAAAAGCTTATAGGAATTTCAAGTACCAAAATCAGTTACCTATTCTATTAGCCACTTACACAGAAGGTATCCCTTTCTCATGGTAATCTTATTTGTTATTTTTCAACTGATAAAGCTGATTTGAATCTATTACTAAGAGGCCAAGGATACAATGAAAGTATGATGATTATTAAAACATGTTAAAATATGTTTCAAAAATAATCCCTCATAATAATAATAGTAATAATAATATTGATGTCATTTTTTCCTAAAGTACTACTTTAAAAAGGAGAGGATTCCTATCATTCTAGGAGCTTGAATGACTGCTGAGTCTTAAGCTTCAGAGTAAGGACAAATGTGTGAATCTGGAGATCCACCCTGGAAAGAGATGCTTTCAGTGGCTCATACGTCAATCTAGAGTCCATGAGTAAAGCCACACCATTTTACATATTTACTCCACCTCCTTTTCTTCTTTTCTGTCTTATGTGACTAATAAGATAGTTCAATCTTGAAAACTAGTATGTTGCCATTGAAGTTTCTCTGCTTTATGACACACATCCCTTATTCATTTAGTTTTTCCTCACACATTCTGTTTTCTAACCATCAGCCCATCTAGGAGGTAGTATGTTTTGAATTCTTATTTTTCTTAGTCTATGTGTATGCAAGATATTTGGTTGTAAAGTTAATAATCGGAGTAGGTGCTAAGCAGACTTAAAGTTCAGGTTCTTGCATTTTTTAGTTTTATAATACATAGAAAAGTCACAAAATATAATTGAGGACTTACCTCTGTCATCTAACCCTTTATTACCTTTCTGACTTTCAAGACAAAGGCACCAAGGACCAAGTCAAAGGTGATCCAGGAGCAAAGATAAGGAACATAAGTGAACTCATTTTAAACACACTGAGGAGTTTCAGGTAGGTTTTTCAGATTAAAAACAAAAATTGAAAAAAAAATTGAAAAAAAAATTGACACCAGATATAAAAACATTTTAAGGTGCCTCGTTAGCGCAGTAGGTAGTGCTCAGTCTCATAAAAACATTTTAAAAAGAAAAAAGAAATTCCTATTAATCTTTTATGCAATTCTGCATAGTTTGTTTATTCATTATGCTTTTAATGGGCATTTAGGTAGTTTCCAGTTTGGGGCTATTATCAATATGGTTCCTAGGAATATTCTCTAGCACTGTCTTTGGTGAACATATGTACATATTTCTGGTGACTGTAAGGTAGTTCATGTTCAAGTTTCACAGATACTGCCAGTCTTCCAACCAACTACCCTTCCCACCAAGAGTATATTTTAATTCCTGCACTCATTCCTTTCACCAGAAATTGCTATTTCCCTTCTAGATTATTTTATTCATTCTTGTTTATATCTACTTATATCTTATAGTAGGTTTGTTCATATTTCCCTGGTGATTAATGAGATTGAGTGCTTTTACACTTATTAATTGATCATTTGGATATTCTGTTTTGCAATATCTGTTCAAAGTTTTACTCATTTTTCCATTAGGTTGGATTTTTTTTTGGTAATGATTTGTAGAAATTCTTCATGAATTGCTAGTGTCTTCTACTTGTAGCTTTCCTGTTCTTTCTCCTATCATTCCTTTTGATGGACACATTTAAAAAAAATGCATTGTGTAAAAGGATTCCCCCATGAAGTTACTCAACACATCTATCATTTCACATATTCCCCACCCACCACCTTTTTTGGTAAGAACATTGGAGTTCTACTCTTTTAGCAAATTTCAGCTATACGATATAGTCAATCAACTATAGTCTATCAAGTCTATCAACTGTAATCACAATGTCATACATTAGATACTCAGACCTTATTATCTTATAACTAAAAGTTTGTGCTTTTTACCTCTCCCATATTTTAATACATTCCAACTTATGAATTTTTATACTTATTGTTTTTTTTGTTCTGATTTGGCTAATTTGCAATAATGAAGATATTTGTTGCTTATTAGTTGGAAATCAATACCAACAATAAAGATATACAAAGGAAAAAATATAATTCAGTTTGTTAATCAAATGCAATTAAGCAAATTACTGACTAATGAACATGTAGAGAAGAATCTTTTAGCTTAATAATCAATCACTTTAAATCATGTCAGTTTTGGGGGATGAAATAACATGCTTGTTTTTCTCTTTCTTATATATCTAATTTCAGAAATATTAGCTTACCTGCAATGACAGGCTTTATCCTTTCCTACAAGCCACCAAAAGAAATAAAAAATGTAGCTTTTAAAAGATTGTAGAGGACACAACTTGTAAATGGGATAATGTGAACAATTTCAAGGTAGGAATTAAGAGACAAAGAGAAAAAGTAGACTGGTTTGTGATTAAAATTTTGCAGTTGTACATATATATTGGGAAAAAGTCAATATAACATACTCCTCTGTTTTCATCTGTGGACATTTCTGGTAGATACTGAAGTTCAAGCAATTGCCTTTTGGTGTGTAAGGGCTCCTTCTTTGCCTGCCGAATGTTATTGAACACCAGACTGAAACAACACTCTTCATCATTCTTCCCTGGCCCAATAAAGCTAGTGTTTTGACATAAGAATAGACTTAACAGATTTGGTCAATTCTATTTTTTGCTTCTGGTGTTAGTCAATCAAAGCAGTCTGCAACAAGCATGTACTGCAACACCTACAGTTGATTTGGAAATATTAGCTGCAAATCAAAAAATACTCAGGAGTAAGGATTTCTTTGAGTAAGGATTTGGGTTTAGATGGGAGAAAAAGTTTTTTTGTGATTTTTGTGAGAGCTCTTGGAAGCTGAAACATGCTTTGGAGTTTAGGGATTTTTTTGAGGATAAGAATTGGTCATAAAATGTCTGAGGGTCCTATACAGGAAGAATGGAGGAAGACATATTCTTTCAGCTTCTTCTGGTTTGAAAGCTCCTAATCTCTCCATCCATTAATCCCTTCCAGCTCCAACCATGTCGATGAAAATGGCATTTTTCAAAAGTGCTGGAACAAACAATCCTACAATATATATGGGACCAGAAAAGACCCTGAATCACCAAGGAAATGTTGAAAAAGAAAAACAAACCTGGGGGCATCACATTGCCTGATTTCAAGCTATATCACAAAGCTGTGATCACCAAGACAGCATAGTATTGGCACAAAAACAGACACATAGATCAATGGAACAGAATAGAGAGCCCAGATATAGACCCTCAACTCTATGGTCAACTAATTTTTGACAAAGCAGGAAAAACTATCCAATGGAAAAAAGACAGTCTCTTCAATAAATAGTGCTGGGAAAATTGGACAGCTATATACAGAAGAATTAAACCCAACCATTTGCTTACACCATACACAAAAATAAACTCTAAATGGAGAAAAGACCTCAATGTGAGATAGGAATCCATCAAAATCCTAGAGGAGAAGATAGGCAGTAAGCTTTTCCACAGCAGCCACAGCAGCTTCTTCAAAACACGTCTCCAAAGGCAAGGGAAACAAAAGCGAAAATGAGCTTTTGGGAGTTCATCAAGATAAAAAGCTTCTGCACAGCAAAGGAAATAGTCAACAAAACAAAGAGACACCCCACGGAATGGGACAAGATATTTGCAAATGGCGCTACAATAAAGGGATGGTATCCAAGATCTGTAAAGGACTTCTCATACTCAACACCCCAAAACCAAATAATCAAGTCAAAAACTGGGCAGAAGGCATGAGCAGACACTTCTCCAAAGAAGATATACAAATGGCTAACAGACACATAAAAGAATGTTCAACATCATTAGACATCAGGAAAATTCAAATCAAAACCACATTGAGATACCACCTTACACCAGTTAGAATGGCAAAAATTGACAAGACAAGGAACAACAAATGTCGAAGGGGTTGTGGAGAAAAGGGAACCCTCTTACACTGTTGGTGGTAATGCAAGTTGGTTCAGCCACTTTGGAAAACAGTGTGGAGGTGCCTCAAGACATTAAAAATAGAGCTACCCTATGGCCCAGCAATTGCACTGCTGGGTATTTACCCCAAAGATACAGATGTAATGAAAAGAAGATCCATATG
>PISX010017361.1:0-43582 GCA_004024625.1 Mellivora capensis | reverse complement strand
AAAGAAACAAGATGGGATTGGGAGGGAGACAAACCATAAGTGACTCTTAATCTCACAAAACAAACTGAGGGTTGCTGGGGGGAGGGGGTCGGGAAAGGGGGGTGGGGTAATGGACATTGGAGAGGGTATGTGCTATGGTTAGTGCTGTGAAGTGTGTAAACCTGGCGATTCACAGACATGTACCCCTGGGGATAAAAATATGTTTATAAAAAATAAAAATTAAAAAAAATAAAAAAAAAGAAATCTGCTATTAAGAGAATTGCTTGTTTTCACTCTTTCTGCTTTGGTGACTGACATTTAGTACAGTTTTATAGTTTGGATTTCCAATGGATATTTGTCCCAAACAGCTAGTCCCTTCCTCATATGATGGTCCCCGAAAACACATAATATCCTGCTTTCCCTCAAATTTTTTCTTTTCTTATTAAAAAAACAAACAAGCAAACCAAAACTCTTATGTTAGAAAAACATAAACCATTAACTATTACTAGTGTAACTAGTGAACTAGTGTTACTAGTTCAATGTACTGACCCAGTGCAATACAACAGGAAACGCCCATTTTATCCTTTTTCATCATGACCTCTGGTTATGCTTGGTCAGGTCCCCTCTTCCACCCCCCACCATGCCTTGAGAAAATATCAGGCCGATCTCAAAACTTACAAGTTACTTTGAGGTGATGTAAGTTTAGTGAGGTACAATTTAAGATTTCAATCTCACATTCTTTTCAAAGACTCTTCTCCAAGCTAGGCCTGTTTTACATGCAATGGGAAATGTCTGAGGGAGATAAGGGTATGTATAGTCTGTTGTTTCCCTCTTCTTCCCCCTTACCCTATGTGGTCCCTTGGAGGCTTCTTCGCCTACCAACAACATAAGAGCCATGGGCTCCGGACTTCTGCCCTGGGGGGCTGAGAGCAACCCTGCAGGCCACTCCTTGCTTCCTTTATAGAATGTGGGGTACCATGTATTTTCCTTAGCTTGGGGGTATAACTGAAATCCTGAGATAATAAGAAAAATCCCATTCAATATCCTGTCATACGGTATATAGATCAGTAAGCAAGATTTCAGAAATGCAAATATATTATTCCAATTTGATAGCCTCTCTACTAATTCTAATCTATTATCAATTATTTCTTATTCTGTCCAGGATTTTCATCTTGGCTTGGTATGAGCCAAGAACTTAGAGTTCATTAATTACCATGAACTTGTCTCTCTATGTTAGCTCCAGTGCTCAGCATGCACATCATGTATCTTCCAGTCTCTCACTTTCTTTTTCTCTTTTTAAAGATCTTTATTTATTTGAGAGAGAGGGTGCACATGAGCTGGGGTGGGGGAGGGGAAGAGGGAGAGGGAGAAGCAGACTACTTACTGAGCAGAGAGCTGGATGTGGGGCCTGATCCCAGGACCCTGGGATCATGACCGGAGTGGAAGGCAGACGCTTAACTGACTGAGCCATCCAGGCGCCCAGGAGCGGGGTTTCTAGTGAAATGAAGGAAATTCTGTCCTTTGAGTAAGAAAACCATTCCTTGTGATTAAAAAATGATCACACTCAACTGCCTTATTGTTCCCCGCATTGTTCAGTTTTCTTCAAGCATCACGTTGTAGGAAAGCATTTTTTCCTTTATAAGAGGAAAGTGAGAGGGGTGCCTGGTGGCTCAGTCAGTTAAGCATTTGCCTTCCGTTCAGATCACTATCCCAGAATCCTGGGATCCAGCCTCATGACCAGCTCTCTGCTCAGAGGAGAGCCTGCTTCTCTCTCGCCCTTTGTCTGCCATTTCCCCTGTTTGGGCACAAGCTCACTCTCTTTCTCTCTGTGTGTCAAATAAATAAATAAAATATTTTTTAAAAAATGATAGAAACCCCACTGCTACATGAATGTTTAGTGTCTCCCTGCTTCCAGAAAGTTCTTTCCGGGGAGCAAAGTTTGTGTTCTTGGCACCATCACTGATTTGTTATAAAACCTGGATGATCTCTAAGGTCCTTTCCAACATTAGAATTATGTAATTGCATATACTCTGGTAATTACTGGAAGTTTTAGAAAGTCCCCAACTCAACTCAATACTTCTCCTGGTTTGTAAAGAAACTCCAATCCTCTCTTCATTTCTGTCACACTCATCTTGATAAAGCAAAGGTTTTTAAAGACAGGTGTCAGGGCATCTCGACTGAGTGAGAGCTGGGCTTTGGATGCAGTTCCATAGAATCACACAGCTTCTATTGGAGGGTCTTTTGTATGCTCTAGGCAGACAGATGTCTTCAAGGTGACAGGGTGCTTAGACATTTAAGCCCCTGTCTGGACACATCTCTGTTTTGTACAAGGCCTTGGAGACTCATGAAGAGAAACTTGGGCCTCATCTTGGTTGACTGATATATACATCTATTGAACCCGATAGGCCAACTGAACCTTGAAGCTGGACAGGGAAAATGCCTCTTTCAGAAAAACCATATTGGACAAAGCATATTTGCATGACAGGCGAAATTAGAAGCCATGACAGGAGGAAGCAGAGGTTCAAAGTGTGGCATGAGGTTGTTCTGGAATTCAGTGGGGGCCCTGTCTTTCCCCAGGAACACTTGTGTGCTCTGAGAAGGGGAGAGATGTAATAAATGAGTCCAGAGAGGCCATGCCATTCTGCCAGGTAAATCTGAAAGAACCATGCCAGGAGGAGTCCTAGACCTTCTTCTCTGCCTTTGTCTGCCACCATGAAGAGAGCTAAATTTTGAGAGTCTGGCAAGAGAGAAAAAGTGGGGAATCACAGGAATTCAGAGACAGGAAGAATTATCGAGATTTTCAGGCTGTCCTGCTGGAGAAGGCATCCACCTTGAGGACTTCTGAGGTGTAGGGGTCCAGGCCACTAAGTGGGAATCTGAAAAGAGTTTCACCAGTGTTGGGGACTGGATCAGGAGGCCACAGTCCCAGGGGGTAGGGGGAGCAGAAGAGTCAAAGGTGTAATTCAGATTATAAAACCTGCCTCTCTTCTGGGCAGGCTCCTAGATACAATGTTTGAGTGAACTCAGATCCTGCCATTTGACAGGTGGAGGGAGACAGATTTTGCAAACTAAAAGCCAAAGGAACTTCCCTGCAGCACGAGAGGGGTGGGGGGCTGGGGAACATTCACATGACTCCCATTTTAATAGAACCTGACAGTGTCTAAAACGCTCACACTCCTGTGTATGTGTGTGTTCATTCTATGATCATTAAAACATCGTTAAAATTTACCGAACATTCAGCTTCTACGGGTACCTGCCTTAGAGCTATACCAGTATTTCACACTGAAACTTTGAAAATTGAACCTTTGAAAATTCAGTTAAATGCAATTTAACCAATGTTTATTCAGGAATTATTACAGAGGAACACAGAAGAAGTATTGAAATACTAATAGTTAATATTTATTGAAGATTTACTATGTACCAGATACTGCATCTTCATGACCACCTTATGAATTAAGTACTATCATTATCATCCTAGTTTTATAGGTAAGAAAATGGAGATTCAGGAAGATGAAGCAAATCCCCCAGGATCACACTGCTAATTACTGGCAGAGCAAGGATCCAAACTCCGAAGTATCTGACTGCAAAGAGAAATCTCTCAGCTTCCATACAGAGAACTTGTAATGTATATTGACAAAATACTCAGATGAAAACCCCAAACGGTGACCTTGGTTTTTATCCCTTATTTTATCCCTTACTTATTTTACTGTGCAAAGTAAGGTGTTAAGGAACGTATTAGTGCAGCTCACTCTGAAAGCCTGCTATGAACATCAGGGTCAACCCTGTAAAATATAAAAAGGCACTTAGCTAACTCTGATGCCTGAAGAGAAAAAGGGCGTCTTCCAGTCTGTATCACCTGAATGCTGCTTGATGGGTCTCCACTTTTACCCTTTACAAGCCCGTCTTTTAGATTCGAAACCAAGCCCCAGGTTCAAGCTAAGGAGAATTAAATCCACCTGCTCCGAGAAGCGCAGGTTCCTAACATGAGTGGTCTGCATGGAACAATTGGTGGGACCCGGACGGAGAAACACTGGCCTTTGGGTTGGAATCTACATGCGGCTTCCCAGCCCAGTGAGTGCTGGCTCTGGGGGCTGCCGGGTGACACTGATAAGTCCGCTGCAGTGACAAACTGTGTAAGCCAGCGGCTCTAACAGGGGATCCACAAAGGAGACAAATTACACCTCTTTGGGGGCAAGGCTCAGTGAATCGGGAAGGAGTGCTGGAGGCTTAATCCGAGCTGAGCTTCGGGGAAGAGGGGTGGAGTGGTGAAATTTTGTGAGAAGGGGATAGGGAGCTGAAGAGAACCGAGGTTCGCTGAGAATAGCCTGTCGTTCTCACCGACTATCTTCATAGAGGCCTTCATATGAAAACAAAAAGTAAGCCAGACTCTAGTGCATTCCTCAAGATCCCTCCAGAAAGCTAATGATTTTTGTTCCACTGAGGAATAAAACTGTCAACAGAGGATAATACATCTTGGGACGCCTGGGTGGCTCAGTTGGTTAAGCAGAGGATAATACTCTTTTTTCCCATTATGGAAGTGGGTCGGGACTGTTGCGAAGTCCGTGAGGAAGCAGCAGGCCACGCTCATTACAGTTTAACAAGCTTGGAGCCCAAGAAGCGAAGGAGCCAGAGGAGCAGGGGTCAGCGGGCGCGGGGCATGCTGAATGGGCCAGATGGGCGAATCACACCGTGGACAAAGAACTCTCCCCTTCCACTGCTGGGCCACTGCCCTGACCTCCCAACAAACACCCAGAGCACAAATTTGTTCCCCCTTATCAGCTGCTTAGCTCAGCAGCTGCTGCCATGAATTTCTGTTTCCGCGTCTTGCTTTTTACGAACAGTTGCCTTTTTGTCTAACTTTTGTGTGAGGAGGGAGGAGGCCGACGGGCCAGGAGCATAATGGAGAGATGGCGCGGTCGCTGTTCAGAGGACTGAGGGCTTGAATGGAGTGTTTCAAGAGGGGCAGAAAATAGAATTTTTTTTTTTCTTAAACAACCTCTGGGAAATCCGGAGGCCTAGAGAACACATATGAAGTGCTGGTTATTCATTCTCTCCCCAGTCACTCCGATCAAGGGCATTTTCTTCTTGGGATTTCTGTTGCAGGGCGGAAGCAGTGGGCATGTGTGAATGGATTATAGATTGTTTGTGCTGAAACCAGCCATGAAAATAAGAGCTGGCCCATAGGCCAGGCCAGGAAGGGAGCAGACCTGTCGAGGATTAGTGCGGAAATAAACGAGAATCAGGCAGGGAGTCTGATGAGAAAGAAATGCTGTACGCTGTATCCTTCTCTCTGGAAGCAATTACGTGTGGTACCACAACTCCTTGAGTAGAAACCTGATGGGTTTATAAACAAGGATTTCAAAGTGTTTTTGTGATAATAGGATACAGGGATAATGGAGTCTGGTGGCCACTTCTATGAGAAAAGTGGGTACTTCAAAGATACCCATTTCTTGTGAAAATTAGGTATTAAAAATTATGGCAGTGCAACAGAAGAGCAGGGAAATGGAATGCAATGAAATAGGAAAATAAGAAACATGTTTTCTTCTTTTACCCAACAAAATTACTGTTTCATTTCCCCCTGTGGCATTTTCAGAATGTCAGGGAACTGTTTATGCCCACTGGATCGGACAAGGGGAGGGTGGCAGGGAGGTGGAGAGAGGGAAAAGAAGAGAGGAAAAATCAGTCACTCTGGAAACAACCCCAAAGGAGGGGTCAGCGTCTCCATGGCCCCTCTCCTCCACATCCATTTCTAACTCGTGCCCTCTGCACCACTTTGGCCTTCCCCATTCAGGTGGATCAAATGTGGTCCAGTGGGCATTTGTTGCAAAGAACCCTGTGCTAGGTGTGGTGTAAGATACAGGCTGATGAGTTAACAGTGAGGATGATCATTGGGGGTCAGATGACCGCGGTACATTTAGGGCTTACCTGTACCAGGCCTCGCTAAGCACTTCCCAAACAGAAGCCCTTAGTATCCTGGAGAGCGCCAGGACCTCTGGAGCCTGGGTTAAATCCTGGTCCACTTCAGAGAGTTATTTGACTTCTCCAGGTTTTATTCTGTCATCTGTAAAATGGAGACAATAATGGTACCCGTATCAGGCAGGGTCCAGTCAGGATTTAACAGAAAGAACTGGTTTCACGGGTACTCCAGGGCTGAATGAGAAGGAAGGGAGTTTTGAAGCAATCACAGAGGGTAGCCACAGCAAGCAGCTCCCACCTCTAAGGCTGGAGGAACCAAGGGAAGAGGACGACTAAGAAGCTAGACCTGTAGAGGAGACACCCTCGAAGTTTGTTGGGGGGGCTGTGAAGCTTGTTACAGAATGTGGGAGGACAGTGGAGGCTGGATTTGCTGCTGATGCTGGGTGAGGGGATACTGAAAAGCAAAAAAAAAAAAAAAAAAAGAAAGAAAAAGAAAAAAGAAAAGCAAACCCAGAGAAAGGAGGCAATGCCCCACTCTGGCCTTCCATCTCTCTCTCCTGAGTGCCCCCTATTGGCAGAAATTAATAGGAAAGTTGCTGCCAAAGAAGAACTGCTTTGCAGAGTCCCAGCACCCGCCATACAACAGAGGATAAAAAAGTAGATCTTAGAGCTGAGAGAAATAACTTAAAAACAAGTTCTGTATTTTATAAAAATATGATGACATTACATGAGTTGATACTTATAAACCACTGGAACAGTGCCTGGCATGTGGGAAGTACATTATAATGTGCTTTTAAAAAAACAAATAAATACATTAATCCACCAAAAACCATGTAGTCATATTAGAATCAATGAAGTCATATTAGAATCCCAGTTTTATTCACGAAGATGATGGGGCTTACAGAGGTCACATAAAGTGCCCAGGGTTATACAAGCTCGTCACTGGTAAAGTCAAGACTGTCTGAATGCAAAGCTGTTGCTTTTACTTCTCTGAGCCCCTTTGAGGTGCAGAAAAGACAAGCACATAAGTCAATTACTTCACAGACAGACTATAAAAGCGCAATAGGACAGTTGCAAATAACAGACTTTGGGGAACACGCAGGAGACAGAAAAGCTGCTGTGGGCTGGGGAATCTGGGAAGACTTACCTGCTGGTGGGTGTGGTGTTTGAGTGGAGCCCGGGAGAAAGGACAGGGTCTAACTGGCAAGTGCCAGAAGCAAAAGAAACTACTTGAGCTAAGTCCCAGAGTGCAGGCATGCGTGCTGAGTCTGAGGACCGGGACATAAATGCTCCTGATCGTTCTCCTTTGGCATAAACAGTAGAGTTGAAGTATCTCCAAATATAATATAATTTATATAATATAAATTATATTAAATATAATATAATGGGAGTTAATGAATTCTTTTAGGGCAATCATGAGCATGAAATGTTGTGTAGAATATTACACATTTGTGAAACAATGGGATTAGCCAAAAATTAATGAATTTTTAATGCACCTCCATTTTTTTAAACCCATACGTACAGACATTAAGATCTGCTTACAAAAGACAAATGGTCTTGTTTCAAGATAGCTGACTGAACTAAAACTCTAATTTGAAGCTATTACAATATCCTTTTAGCAGTACACCAAATTTGGTTTCAATCAAGTCCACTTCTTGGAAGGTTATGCACATATTTGGTTCACATCAATTTTATTTAATTCAACAAACTGAATGCATTCTTGGTGCCAGGCGCTGTCTCAGGTATTGAACATGCAAAGAATTGCAAATGGTGGTTCCAGCCCTCAAGGAGCTCAATCCAGTAGGGTATCGGATAGCTATGCAAATCTTGGGAATTCAAAATGGAAAAGCAAAGGTACTAAGTGCACTGGGAATATGGAAACTGGCCAGGGAGGATGGGAATGGAATTCCTTTCCAGCCACCCCAGGAAGCAGCATCACAACCATGGCAGTAAATGGGACATGCAGGGAGAGAGGCCAAGACAAATTATGGAGACTCATTAGTTTTATCTAGTGCTGGACCAGATCACAGCACTGGCTAGCTAAGGAAGTCAGAGTTGTAGGGAGTTGGAAGAAGTTCTGGAAAGTTTCTATGACTCTGAACCTTGTCTCTGTATCCTATGTTTAGCTGTAAAAGTAAAGAAATTGTCCTGAAAGCAGAGATGGAAACTGTGCATGCCAATAATAAGAGCTAACGGTGTCTGAGTATCCACTCTATGCCAAACACTTTAATGTAAAATGAGTATTATATCTAGACATGCAGTTTTTTAGTCCCCAGGAACCCATTTTCCCCTTCTTCCTTGTAGTAGAATATGTGCCTTTCCCATTACAGACAATATTTTCCACTCTTCCCTGTAGTTTAATTTGACTGTGACTTAGTTTTCATCAATAGAATGTGAGTAAAAGTCATGTGAGTAACTTACATGTCATTTCCCCAAAGGAGTGCCCTTCAGTTCCTTTTTCCTCCTTTCCACTGGCTGGGAAGCCCATGTGGTTTCAGTGCTTCTGGGCACAGTAGGACACCTGGAGAAAGGACATGGGCCCCTGAACAGCTCTGTGGAGGAGAGCCCTCACCTCCTCTTGCTACTGCCTTCTGCTGCTAGCACCTCTCCTTTCCTGTGGCCAAAGATCAAACACACACTAAAGAAAGACAACATTGCTAGAATTATGTCTGAGTTAAGAAAGGAGAGGCCACAGATGGGGACATGTGAGAGACTCTCATAATATGTGAACTGTGCATGCTTTAGTGAATAGATTATATAAAAATTATATTGGCTTGTTTGGAACCTTTGTTGTTTCCGTCCTGGCTTCCGGCACAGTTTCAAATGACTGAGGTTTACCTATTAAGTGTCCTCCAGGTGAGAGAAAGGTCATTGTATCAAGCCAGGCAGACTCATTCAACAAACGGGTTTTGACCATTTGCTGTGTGTCAGGAATCAAAGACGAAAATACACCCAGACACACAATCTCCCCTCTCAAGATTTGTTGACTAGTGGGAAGATGTGCACATATAAAAACAGTATTGAGAGGAAAGTATCAACACAAACTGTTTGTTGTTTTTTTTTTTTAAATCATGTATGGGCTTATGTAAATGTGCAGTTCAAGGGTTCACCATGTCTGCCGCTGCTCCTGCCTAGATTCAGGATCCTCTGGATCTTCCCTCATGAAGAATCTCCTTCAGTCTTCTTTACAGTCCAATCTTTATGAAAGTGGCTGTCCCTTTCCTTCATTCACCCAACTATTTGTTGTACAAAATTCACTTCTCAGCTCACACCCTGAGCTGAGAAGTGAAGATACAGATGTTTACAGGCAAAGAGCCTTTCCACATGAAGCTTACATTCTAGATGGAGACAGACAATTAATAATTAGAGAAATGAGCTAATGACTGGCTGTGGCAAGTTCTGTGAGGGGGAAAAACCCTTCTCTCTATAGTCCCTAGTGGATGAAGTGGAAGGAAGGCCTTTAGTTGACACTTTTGTAGAGACCAGAGAGAATGAACACTGTAAGTAGAGGTGATAGCAAGTACAAAGGCCCTGGGGTGGGAAGAAATTGGATGGGGTGGAAACACAGGAAGGAGCAAGTGTGGTTATAGTGCAGTGAGAGAGGGAGTGGGATAGGGTTCACCCTATCTTCAGGTTCACCCAAAGAAGTTCATCTTCTTCAGGTTCACCGGAAGAAGTTGCAGAAGCCAGGCTGTGGGATAACCCATAGACATCCTAAAGAGTTTGGATTTTATTCCACACAATGAAATGCTTGCTTTAAAAGGAATCTCCTGGCTACTATGTGGGCAAAGTATAAAGTTAAATTCAGGACTAGATGGACCTCAGGTCCTTGTCTGTCCACAGCAATCCATGCCTGGGCTCCACAAGGTACCCAGGAGCCCTTTCGGTAACTGTAGACCCTGTATCAGTGATGTCCCATAGAACTTCCCGCAAAGATGTAAACGTTCCATATCTGTGCTATCCAATCCCAAGCTGCTAGACAGGGGCTCTTGAGCACGTGAAATGAGGCTAGGTGTGACTGCGGAAATGGATTTTTAACGTTTTATTCCATTTAAAGTAATTTATTTAAATTTATAGAGCCACATGTGGCTAATGGCTATTGTACTGTGCAGTGCAAAGCAACACTGGGTGTCTGAGGATTTCAGCTTTGAATCCCAAAGCCAGGGCCTTCCCGCAAAGGTGAGTGAGTAGAGGGCATGGTTACTCCCTAAACGCTAACACCCTCTGTGCGTTCAGCTTGTCAAGATGGAGACGATCAGGAGGCATTCTGAGCTTCATTTTGCCCCTGGGGAGGCACGTGCACAGGGTAATGAGTTGCCCCACGCGCGTCCTCAGGGGAAGTCCCGCACTGCGAACAAAGGTTTGGGGACCTCTCTTTCCAGAACGCATAAGCCTTGCGCTCTCGCGCCCGCGGGTGCGGTGCAGCCATTGGCAGGAGGAGAACATCGGACCGCAGCGCCTCGCCCCGCCTGCGACACCGGCTCCGGGCGCAG
Organism: Mellivora capensis; assembly: GCA_004024625.1. Taxonomy (NCBI): domain Eukaryota; kingdom Metazoa; phylum Chordata; class Mammalia; order Carnivora; family Mustelidae; genus Mellivora; species Mellivora capensis. The sequence continues at coordinate 33,194 of PISX010017361.1, read as the reverse complement.
GACAGGTGGGCTGGGGAAGGAAGGATCCGTGAGCCGCCGAGCGAGGTTGGAGGTTCGGGGTCCCTCGCCGCGCAGTTGCCTCTTCCTCGCGGGGATGGGGGTTGGGGGTGGCGCGGGCGGTCACCCGCACCGGATCTGCTTCCTGGGCTTGCTTTCGCTTTGGCGGGGGCTTGGCTAGGCCTGCGCACCGCAAGCTCGCGGAGAGAGCCGCGCAGGTGGCGGCCGAGGAGGGGCGGAGGCTGGTGCCTTTCGCCCTTCAGGACCCGCTGCCTTCTCCCCGAGGAGGTGTCCCGGGCTCTGACTCGGTGCCCTGAAGCGCGCGTGGCTCCTGGTTGGCCGTCAGGCACCCCTGACCTTGGTTTCTCCCCGGTGCCAGGTCTGCGCAAGGACCATGGGCGCCACGCTGGGCACTGGCGCGCGGCTGGCGCTCCTTCGGGGCCAGGCCTGCGGCGGCGTCCCACGCTGGACGCCCTCCGCGCCCGCCCGCGGCTGCCACTCCAAATCCGGCCCGGCTCGCCCGGTGCCCCTGAAGAAACGCGGATACGATGTCACCAGAAACCCGCATCTCAACAAGGTAACGGTCCCGGAGGGTAGGGTGGCCCTAGCCGCTGTCCTGTGGCGGGCCGGGAGGGGCGCTCCGCCCCCTGGGTCTGGGCCGGATCTTCCCAGGCGCCCTTCCAGAGGTTTCCCATTTTTGTCGTGCAGAGGCTTCGCGTCTGGGGGTTTGGCTCCCTCCCCTCCCCGCTCTTCGCGGAAAGCGGAGACCGGTAATGCAGGGAGCCTCGTTTCTTCCACAAGAACAATTAAGACTGGTTAAGGTCCTCTGACCAGTCAGTCCTGTGGTCAGAGCTCCGCCTGAGGTTTACTAATTCTGTTGGTCGCGGGTGGTTCATTTAGCCTCTGTCAAGCACGTTTTCTTATCTGTAAATGAGAGACAGTTGCCCCTGGTGTGTAGTGAGATTTAGAGAGAAAATGGAGGCAGAGTTCTTAGCATAGTACCTGACACCCAGTGAGGACAAATGTTATTCTCAGAAGAAGATTATTTTTGAGAGCTGGGGGGAAAAGGGAGGCTAGAATTACAGAACTTTTCGACCTTAATGGGCATCAAAGATCCTAATTCAAACCTCTCCTTTTATAGATGAGAAAACAAAACAAAGAAAACTAGCTCAAGGTCACCAGCTAGTTAGTTCTGGCCCTGCCACTGGAATCCAGAGTGTGGTGCTTATGATTCTGGGAGTAGAGTTTAGTATTACTGGAGTTAAAACCCTGGAAGCAAAGAGACCTGGATTTAAGGCCCGTCTCCCAACACTTCCTCAAATTAACTTGGGCATCTCATTTAATACCTACTTTTACGGAGATATTCAAGTTCAACTTTCTCCTGCCTAAAATGGATATAATGACAGAACCACCATTCCTACCTCATCCGGTTATTGTGACAGTCAAATGAATTACTGAACTTGAAATACTATTTTAAGCTATATAGAGTGCTTGATAAAAAGGTAATTACTCCCCTTTCCCGACCCCCTCCCCCCCGCAACCCTCAGACATGTACCCCTGGGGATAAAAATTTGTTTATAAAAAATAAAAATTAAAAAAAAAAAAGGTAATTACTACGAAATAAAAATTTTAATAATTTCTTTGACTCAGAATTGTGAAACGCAAGTGAGAAAATACATGTGGAAAGGTTTTTTTGAGAAATAATAATATTTTACAGATGCTAAGTATTAGGATTATTTTCTACAGATTAATAGAAGAAGCTAAGGAAAAAAAAATCTTTCAGCCTCTGCTTATTGCACTACTCCTTGGTCCCCCCAAAAAGACTGTAAATCTTTTGTATATTACTACTTTGGGATACTTAAAGTGTCTTATGAATTGTAATTGCTTTGGTAGCAAACTGGCTTGACCAACAAATACCTTCTTTTACTAAATATGTAGAGAAAGGGTTGCAGGCAAGGCTTGACCCTGCAGTGCAGATGGCATCTCTAAGGATGCAGGTTCTCTCTGGCTCTCTGTTCTGCTTCTTCAATGTCAGCTTCGTCCTCAGGCTTCAGCCAGTGGAGTCTTTCACCTCAATGCTGGCATAATCTCCTACCTCCTTTTCTCACACCACACTGTGCAAGGATAGAAAGACACTTTGTTTGGGAAAGGAGAATACTTTCTGAAGCCTCAGAGAAAGAGTCCTTCTGTCTCATTGACTCTGATTGAATTCCCTTCCTATTCTCAAACCAATTTCCCCAATTTAAGCCAATCAGGGCTAGCCCCTGGAATTAAAGAGAAAGTTTAAGATAGGACCACCCCAACTGGTTTAGAGTAAGAGGATGTGATTCCTCCACAGCAAATCTGTGTCCCGTCATCAGACGAAGAAGGGATTGGTGCTGAAAAGCAAAACAATAAATTCCCACTACAGACTCCAGGGTTTTTGATAATACTTGCCTTAGAAGTATTGGCATATTATCAATCAGCATTTACTGCTTTGGGACTAGTTTAAAAAAATAAAGGAAGAGCTTGAATGTCTTCTTTTTTAGCCCTAAGTTTGGGGCTCCTTAAAAGCACTCTTCCCTTGTCCCTGATATAATTTTTTCCCCTCCTAAATAATAAAAGTGGGACGTTGTCTATAAATCTAGGGGATTGGACCCTTTTGTGATGTTCCAAAAATTTTGTATGTCCCTGAAGTCAGTTGATGCTGGTCTGGGGTGAGGTGGGTATCTGGGGTGATGCAGAGGGCTGGAGGGGGAGCAGTGGAAAGAGAAGCGGGGCAGGGAGCTGCTGAGGACGCCCTTCACTTCCCTCTGGAGCATCCCTCTTGCTGTTCTGCTGACCTACAGCACTCCGAGAGAGAATGGGCTCTTTCCATCAGCCGGCTGGGGAGACCTGCTGAATTAAACAGAACAACTGAGGTTATTGCTGAGAACAGAAGAGAATGGCAGCTTGGCAGGGAACTGCACTTAGAGGGCGGGTCTGTGGGTGGATTTTTTCCGCTAGGTTGTGACCGCCTCCAGGGCAGGGGCTGAGTTTCATGCATTTGTGGTGGCTCAGGGTAGTTCCTGAAAGATCTAGCAAGGCCATGAACATGAATATTAGCATTGAAAGATCTAGCAAGGCCATGAACATGAATATTAGCATTACATAGATTCTTTTTAATTTTTATCTTTAACTATGTTTTTTAAATTGATGTATAGTTGACATACAGTGTATTAGTGTCAGGTGTGGTTGTTGCCAGAGGCGAGGGAGGTGGGGGGATGGGTGAAATAGGTGAAGGAATAAGAGGTGCAGACTTCCAGTTATAAAATAAGTAAGTCACAGGGATGTAAAGTATATGTGTTCACTAGATTTGCATCCCACATTATGAATATTCTTCGATTGCATGTTTAAAATTTTTTAAAATTTAAATTCAATTTATTTAACATATACTATATTATTAATTTCAGGGGGTAGAATTTAATGATTCATCAGTTGCATACAAATGCTCGGTGCTCATTCCGTCAAGTGCCCTCCTTAATGCCCGTCACCCAGTTACCCCATCCTCCCACCCACCTCCCTTCCAGCAATCCTCAGTTTGTTCCCTAGAGTTAAGAGTCTCTTTTGGTTTACCTCCCTCTCTGTTTTTATCTTATTTTATTTTTTTCTTCCCTTCCCCTGTATTCTTCCATTTTGTTTCTTAAATTCTGCATATGAGTGAAATCATATGGTATTTGTCTTTCTCTGATTTATTTTGCTTAGCATAATAGCCTCTAGTTCCATCCACATCATTGCAAATGGCAAGATTTCATTCTTTTGATGGCTGAGTAATATTCCTTTGTGTGTGTGTGTGTGTGTGTGTGTGTGTGTATGTGTATGTGTGTACAGACACAACATCTTTTTTATCCATTCATCTCTCAATGGACATCTGGGCTTTAGATAGGTCAGGAGAGACCCAGAAGAACAGCTGCTAAATAGACCAAGCACCACCGCTGTTCTATAATGAATGGGTCTGGTTCCTGCTCTATCATAATCTCACTGTGAGATCCGTGACAGGGTCAGGGACCCCTCTGCCCATGTCACACCACTGTTGTAAGGATCATAGGAGATGCCTGGGAAATCATTTTGAAAACTGTAGTGAGGTATCAGATGATCATGTGGACACTTCCCAGAGCTGGGGCCGGAGGGGCCTGTAGAGAAGACCTAGTCTGGAAGTTTTCAGATTACGGGTCACAAATTGTGGGACATGAAGTTAGCTTAGTAGGTCTTACCAGCATTTTAATTTTTTTAAAAGTGGGTTAGAATAGAATTTAAAAACAGCAAATGCATTAAACGTAATAAAGAAGAGTATTAAGTCACCATGTGAAATGCCGATTTTCACTATGGATTTTTGTTAAAAAAAAAAAAAAAGCTTTTGAACATCGTTGTTCTCATTCAACACGTCAGTTTCAGATGAGGGAACAGACTGAGAAAGTCAAGTAACCCCACAGAGACTGTCATTGGTTGCGGAAGTGGGCAGAAGCAGCCCGCCTCCTGATTTTCAGGCCAGCGAACAGCGATGACATTTCCCATGTACATCTGCTTTGGCTGCTTTAGACGGATTCCGAATAATGACAGGGTTGGAACTAGATGATTCTGAGTTCCCTGCAGGAGTCTGTGTTTTCTAAGTCATACAAATGCACTGATACATCAATTTTTATTTCCTTTTTCACTCCTACCGTTCGTCTCAAATTTGCACCGGACCTCTTCTGTCATCCATGTTGACTGTGGCAACAGAGCAGAGCTTTCATTCTGTATTACACGGTATCAGCCATATTTTACTTACATTAAATAGGCAACAATGAACTCCATTTCATTGTCATAGGCAGGTATCATCCCCATTCTGTTCAGGTAGCAAATGGGCCTTCAAACCATTTCTGGGCTCAACTTACCTATAGCCTCTCTTGGGAAGGGCTGTCCTATTCCCTGCTCCTGAAACAAGATTTGAGCCTCCCCCGCCCCAACCCTGCTTGTCTTATTGCTCTGTGTTTGTTTCCTTTTGGCCCTGAGCACCTGTCATAAGGGCTGGCTGGTGTGTCTTCCACACTGGGCCCTGGGCACCCTGCAGACGGACTCTGTCTGACACATGATATTCTCTGTCTGACTTGAGATGCTTGATGAATATTTGCTCTTGAAATGACCTCAATCGAGTCATGACCCCTTTGCTCTCAACGTTATTAATCTTACTGCCACTACTTTACAGTTAGCCTGATGCCCTCATTGTCTAGAAAAATGCCCACCAATGGCCTGTTTGGAGGAAAAATACTTCCTTGGCTCTTATCTCCCCACACTTAAGGACATTTCACTGCACAAGTCTGTTATTTACCAGAGCACATCAACCTCCTCCTTTGACCCACATGCCAATGATGGATTTTTGCCTTCCACCACCCACCACCTGCTTCTTGGCAGTTTTTCCTCTTGGGCTTGATACGCAGGGAAAGAATGAGCGAGAAGAGTGCTCAGATCATCGTGATCACGCGCCTGTGCGTTAGAGGCCGTGGGGCCTCTGAGCTGCAGGGCCCTGTAGGTGACCACCTTCCTACGTGGACCTGGCGCCTGGAGGTCACTGAACGTGCGGAGGTCCAGTGGCCAGCGCTGCGGCATTGGCTGCACGTCTGAGGTGGCACGGGTTTCAGCTCCAACTTCTGTACACAGTGGTGAGTCGTTAGATTCTCACACAGCGCATTTGGTGCCAGTTTAGAACTTGACCTTGCCTCCTTTGCATGAGGGGAATCTGTCCCACACTTGGCTCATCAATCTGTCAGGAGATGGTGCCTGGGGGTATGGAGATTGAGCAGTTTGTTGGGGATGCTGCTTTCTGTCCCCAAAGCAGACAGCATAGTGTACCTCCGTGAGACCTGTGCTTCGGGCAGGATGTTGAATTGGGCCCCCCTGACTGACAGAGAAGCAATGGGTTCTTTTTTTTTTTATAGCTAAAAAGCTTAATAATTCATTTTTAAGCTTAAGATTACAGAAAAGCTCTTCTCAGTTTGTGAGTGATTGCAGCGATGGTCCCAATGTTTTATCCATCCTGTATCCATCATTTTTACCATGTAACCTCATACTCTTTTACCACTGAGATCAGAGTGACCCACTACATTAATTGACACCGAGTTCAACCATGTGATTTGAAGCAGTGGGGTCTTAAGTCAACACTGTTTCCATGATGTATCAGTTCATTCTACACTGGCCCTCTTGTACCGTGACTAAGGGTGTTGAAGCTCAAATATTGTTCCAGTATTTTAAGAACAAACAAGCAGAGGCAGGTTGAAATTAAATCCTACCTTGTTGACTACTGTTATGGCTTCATGGGACTGATAGCATTTGGTGTCAGGGCTTTGTGCTTGGAGTGGCTAATGAAACCTGTATTAGTTTGGCCAAAGTTTAGGCAGCTGTAGGGAAGCAAACCCCAATACAGAGACTTAAATGAGATAGAAGTGTGTTTCTCTTATCAACAAGCCTGGGTAGACAACTGTAGGTCAGTGTGTGGCTTCACGTTGTTGCTGTGTGTGTTGCTGCGTTCTGTGGTCCAAGATGGCTGCCCTAGCCTCTGCCAACGATTCCATACAGAAACTAGAGGGAAGGGGAAACGCCTCTTGAGGGCACAATCTGAACATTGCAGATGTTGTTTTCACTCACACTCAGCTAGCCAGAACTTGGTCATAGGCTGCAGCTAGCTGCAAGAGAACCTGGGAAATGCAGTCGGTAGCCAGGGGTCTGTATGTGCAGCTAACATTTCTACACCATTAAGGATATTGGGGAAACTGCCACAAAATGTTTCTCTGAAACTTTTAACGTTTTCGCTGTCAACTTTACCCCAAACTTTAAAATCTATCCATTTCTCTCCATCCCTGCTCCCACCGGCCCTGTCCATCCCTTCATATCTCATGTGTAGATTTTGCGGGAGCCTGCTTATTGATCTACCACCTTCCCATCGTCTTCCTTCTGATTCTCATAACCACATCTTGGGAGGTTAAAACCTGGCACACATCCTTAACCACGCTCCTTCCTTCAGACCCCATATCCAGTCCTCCAAAGAGTTCTTTCGCTCTATTTTTGGACGAGGTCTGGAAACCAGCCCCTGCTCACCGTGGCTCCCACCCTGACCTAAGCTGCCGACGTTTCTTGGCTGGGTAACTGCAGGGGCCTTCTCGCTGCTGTCCTTGCTTCCCCCTGAGCTCCTCTTGTGTACTCTGTGCACAGCAGCCAGCGTGATCCTCTTAAAACTGTTTGGCCATGTCACTCCTCTGCTCAAACCCCACAGTCAGAGTCCTTAGAACAGCTTGCCTGATTGGACCCCCCGACCTCGTCTTTGCTGCTGCTCAGGCTCACTTGCTGCCAGCTGGCCTCCTTGCTGTTCCTCACACACTCTCAGCATGCTCCTGCCTCAAGTCTTTGCACTGGCTGTTCCCCCTTCCTTGAACACATGTCCACTCAATAGCCACATGTTAACTCCCTCACTTTCTTCAAGGCTTCTCCCTTTCTCAGTGAGACCCACTCTGCCCCACCAGATGTACTTGTGAATGTCCTGCATTTTTCTTGGCCCTCCTTAATGTGGAGGTTTTTGATACTTCCTAATGTATTATTTAATTACCTTATCGAATATATCTCTTGTTTATTGTTTGCATTTCCTCATACGATGTAAGCTCCGTTTGGGCAGGCATTCCTGTCTTATTTGTTCATTGATGTATCTGCGGCACTCAGAACAGTGCCTGGCCCATATGTGGCTCTCAGTAAACAGTTATTGGATGAGTGAGTCATTCAGAGACACATCTGCTGAGCCTTCTTCCTCTCATCCCTTCCCTTCACCTCCCTTTTCACCAAAGCCTCTGTCTTTCACCCTGGTAACTCTTCTTCCCCAGGGCCCCCCTTTGCAGTGTTGATATGCCCAGGATCCCCTCTATCTGGATTGTAGATCACCAGGGCCAAGTAAATAACGTTCAGACCAACTTTTGGAAATTCATGCATCTCACTCCAGTGACATTTGTATTCTATGGAAACCCCACAAAATAGTCTTATTTCAAGCTTTGCCTGCATACCATTAGTTATTGTCTAGAGGCAGTATGTTTATTTTCATGTAATAAAATGTTAACACGGACCCTGCCACCTGTTCTAAAAATGATTAACAGCAAAATCTAGATCATGGAAATAGCGATGCTGGAGGGCACATGCCATACAGAAATACGTGTGTTCTGGCTCAGACTTGGGCCAGCTGGCCTCTAGGCCAGTCTAACTCTGGGCTGTCAAGGTGGGGTGTCTGTGGATGCTTTTTTGGGCTCATCCCCAGTCTCCCTGTTTCCAGCTTCTCTTGGTCCTCTTGGACCTTTGTAAGCTCTAGGGCTCTAGCTTTATTTTACTTGGCATTTTTGTCATTTCTACCAAAGGTTTATCATCTATCCTCTTCTTTCCAAATGCCAGTTTTGTAGTGAGAGGGGAGAAAAAGGCCTCTCATTCATAGGGCCCCTGCAAGGGGATCACTCATGTGCGGCACTTCTGTTTGCAAAGACATGGACTATAGTCCGCTTCCAGACCTTCACTTTGACGCGTAGAAGGTACATTGGGAAATCCTTTGGGGCGGAGTCTGACTGCCCGTCTGATGCAGAGCACAAAAGATGCTCTATGATGGTGTGATGAAAATCTGAGGGATACCTTCCTGTTGGGGTGCTGAGGTCAGTGGTTAAAAGCATGCCTTCATTCTGTACCCAAATGGTTGCCTGGCAGCCTGCTTACAACACGGCGCTGACCGAAAGGACTCAGTAAGGAGTAGAATGTACCCAGTCATTTGAGGAGAGGGATTTTTTGATGGAAAGATCGTCAGCTTTGAGAAACTTGAAAAGAGAAAATCAAAGCTGCATTTGCTTTTAAAAGTTTTGTTGAAAGCTGGAAGGGCTAAAGAATTGAATTGAATGATTAGCAACTTGAGAATATTATTTTTTTAAAGCATTTTGTCTGGATTCTGCGCCACTGTTGGAAAGTAGAGCTACATGATGCCCAGAGCACACTTAATCCTGAAACATACTCCCTGGAGGTGTGGAAATCTGGAGGGGGCAGACTCTGGTAGTTCCTTTGAGTCCTTTTCGCTTTGCTCTTTCGGAAGACAGAAGGAGGGCGCTACCGTCTGCATGAGTTCGTATCCCTCCTGAGCTCCTGAGGTGTCCTATGACTTTCCCAATAAGAGAAAGGAAGCCGAGTGCCTTCAGTTCTGAAGTGGAGCTGGGTCTCCACTCACAGTAGACAGTCTCTACTCCCTCTTTCTCTGGTTTCTCTGGTGAAGGATGCGGTGAGTTTTCCAAGCCAGATTCCTTCAGTACCAAATTTCCTTCCCTAGGGGAATGTCTTGTGGAGGGAATTTAAGGAATAATGATAGGAGATAGCATTTTTTTAGGACATGCAATGTGCCCAGAATTGTTCTAAACAGTTTCTATGCATTAACTCATTTCATGTAATACCACAGTGTTGTGATGTACACTCTTATATTCCAGATGAGGAAACTGAGGCCCAAGAAGGTTGGCTAGGTTACCTAACTCGCCCAAGGTCATAGTGGCAGAGCTGCATCTCGAACCCATGCCATCTGGTTGTAGGTCCACGTCCTCCCCCACCGTGATGCACAGCCACTTCTGGGCTCCAAGTGCCCTATTGCTTGAGACCGGCGTGTAGAGTCTGATGCTCTGGGCCATTCCCTGTCATGGGCCTCTGACGAACTGTTAGCCCTTCCACCGGCTCCGTTAGATCAGACTCCAGGAATTGGAGAGAACTTCAAGGATCACTGGATACCTTCTCTTCACCCTTTAAATGTGTGTAATTCTCCCAAGACTCCTTTGTTTATCAAAGTTATTCAGTCAACATTTGCTGCATATCTGTTCTTTTTTAGGCAGTGGAAACCCAGTGGTGAATACAACCCTTCTTTGGCCTTCAAGGAGCCTATAGTGTAAACAGGGTGACGGTGGAACCAGTTAGGAAGCAGGAAGTTCAATTCAGAAGGTCCGTGTAATGGGAGGTGCATAGGTACTCATGCTCTCTGGGGCCACCTCTGCCATTCCACCTTCCTTGATGAGCCACATGGAAGTGACTCATTCATTCCTTCCACTACATAAGCATTTAGCTTATGTAGTCACGGCTCTCTCCCACATTTGGTCTCAGTCTACAGTCACAGTGTGCATGACTGTCTCCATCTCGATGTAATCTTCAGAGCCAGGGCCACGTCTGAGGCATTGCCATGGCCAGCCACAATGGCTTCTTCGTAGTGTACCTTCAATAACAATTAGTTACATGAATCCCTTTCCCCTTCCCTCTGGACAGATCAGAAACCACTATGGCGAAGACGGATAATATACAACCCCATTGGCCATCTCTTCTAAAAAGATGGTGACAATATAAATTATATTTCAATTCTCCATGGGAGTTTGAGGATTTTGAAAGTGAAGGGAAATCTTTTATTCTGATCATAGAAGTTTCGGAAATCTACTGCTTTAAGAGAGTCTCCTGCTCTGATGGCCTGCCTGATGTATGTCATCTAAGGGACAGAACACTTACGATGAGATTCTTTATTCTAATCCTTTAAAGACACTAGATTTTGGCCCGCTGTAACTAACAGCAGGTTAAAGGGTTTTGGAGGTTGAAGTAACTTGGCTCAAATCGATTGCGTGTGGCCTCCCAGGGCCATGGCCTGTGACTAGGTGTTATGCAGCAGAGCACGCAGGCTACCATTGAGGGGCTGGGACCCAGAAAAACCCAATGTTCCAGCTCCAACTCTCATTCACTAGATCTGGGACCTTGGAAAGGCCATTTCATTTCTCTGTGTCTCAGCTTCTCATCCAGGAATGGGGAGGATAACAAAATATACCTATCTCACAAGGATGCTCTAATGTTTAAATGAGATAATGTATGTCAAGCATATTGTAAGTGCTTGGTTAGTTCTCAGTCAACCCATGTCTCTGAAGCTTCTGCTCCATTCTGAACACAAGGCATCACACTGTAGGGTGTGGACCTGCCCTCTTAGCGCATGTAGTCCCAAGGAGAAGGGAGGAGCAAGAGATCCAAACTCGTCTTATGTTGGCATGGATACTTCCAATTTTGGCAGAGGTTTGCTAAGAGAGGAATGAGTCAAGGAAGAGGCACGTTGGGTGGAGACACAATAATTTCTCTGTACTTGATGGAGCTTAAGCTGGATGTTCTAGATATTTGTCTGAAAGAAACTTGAGTAAAAATGTCTGTAGCAGCAGAAAACTCAAGGGCCATTTGAAGAGCTGGTACTTCTGAAAGTTGAAACTAGGGTCGAAGGGAGTGGCCACCATCATACCCTGCAGGAATCCTGGGACTTTGTCCCAATATTTTGGCACATCCTAACCAAGGTTTTAAAAACTGACTCTGAAAAACAAATCCAAATTCAGCTCACCTGTTTATCTGCCAGTCTGTCTTTGTAACGTGTCTCTGTCTTTCGGTCTGTCACTATAGCACTCTCAGTCTCCTGTGGTTATGGTGTCAAGACAGCAAGACAAGAGCACGTCAGTTCTGGCAGTTGAGCATAAAAGTTAAAATGTTGCTTCAAATCCAGCTAAATCGGGCATGGTGCATTTCGCCGAGCTGGCAGCCGGACCGGGTGGGGAGCCTAAGCGAGTCCTGCCGTCTCCATACACTTGGCTGTGGGTGATTAGTAAATACTGGCATTAAAAATATTTTAAATGAGGATCCTCCCTCTGTCAGAGTCAGGATGAGCATTCCTCCAAAGACTATTCACAAATCACCTTGTCCAGCCCTCTGTCTTGGAACAGACAGTACCCTAACACATACCACGATTTTACAGGGAGGGTTTCAGAGACCCAGACAACCTGCCTAGGAAGTGAGTTGAGGGGGACTCTGGCCCTTCTTGGATGGTGTCTGTGTCCCTTAGACCTGCTGCCTTTGAATGGTAGCACTTCGCTTGCCCTCCGAAAACAGCGCCTGAGTCAGCCCCGCCAACTTGCGTGGAGTGCCTTTGAGTTTCCCCACGGAGAGGAGATGCTTAAATGTTGACATTGTCATATGTTGCTCATATGACCATGTGCTGGTGCGGCTCCTGCTGTCACTCCTCGGGGGTCTGTTTCTGAAGGACAGACCTGCTCCTGGCTCCCACCGCCTTCACTTCTGGTGTTGTGTTTTCCTCTGCAGTAACACGATCATGAACACAAAGCATTTGACAGAACGCTTAGCCCTCACGTCGTGCTCTCCCTTCTTACCTCTTTTATTTTTGGTCTTTTCCACCCCGTGATTATTTGTTTTGACTAGTAAGATCTCTTCAGGTCACAGGACAGTGAATAGCAATGCTGTTGCCACCTGATAAAACAGGCACAGATATAGAGGGTGTGGAAAAAAAAAAAACCCTACTAACAGCCATTTTTAGAAATGGGCTTTGAAATCCACCCATCGGAGCTGAAAGATTTCCACTGTTCTCACACTCCAGGAACTGGCAGCAGCTTCTCCTCGCATCTCAGGAGCCTTGGGAGCCACCTGGCTGTGTCTGTGGGAGATGATGGCATGGGTGCGGGTGGGGCCGCCTGTCGGGAGGCGCTGGGAGGGAGGGCCTGCCGAGCAGAGGGACCGTCCTGCCTCCAGGAAGCCACCCGGGCTTCAGGGCCTTGAGCATCCTCAGCTGTTCCTCTGCTGACTGAGCTGATCGGTGCTCCAGTGTTCCGTGACCTTCTACTGGTCAGCTGGACACCGAGTCAGGTGTGTCTTCTGGAGCTCATGATTGCTGGAAGGATAATATTACAAATAATAATAATAATAATAGACACATACAGAATGCCTACCCTGCCACGTACTCTTATAGATGCTTTACGTATATTCTTGCCAAGTGGAGAAAAAATGGTGAAGAAAGTCAACTTTTCCTGTAGCTCTCTCTGAGAGAGATAGCAAGTCAACGAACAGAAGTATTCAGGCGGTTATTGGTGGTGGAGGGGAAGTGAGCAGGGTCCAGTGTGAGGAAAGAACAGAGGGTTGACTTCAGTGGAGGGAAGACCTCTCAAGGAGACGATATTTGCGAAGGTCCCTAATGTAAGAGGGGAAACCAGGGTAAGAGTGTTTTGGGCAGAGGGAACAGTGCGTGCAGAGTCTGGAGGCAGCAAGCAGCTTGGCCTGTAAGGTTCTGAGCACAGACAACATGCACTCCAGCGGGAGTGTGATGAGCAAGGGGAGGGGGCTGCCTAAAATACAGGTGGAGAGGACTTGGGGGCCAGAGCGTGCAGGGCCATGGAGTCTGTGGGCCTAGCTTCGTTCCCAGTATGGCAGGACACTCCTAAATGTTTCTGAGCGAGGAAGTGATGTAAGTGGATTTATGTCAATGAAAGATCTGTGGAGAACAGGTTGAAGGGCCAGAGTAGAAGCAGGAAGACCAGAAGGGGCTGCAGAAGCAATGGGAGCAAGAAAAGATGGGGCTGGCACGTGGGGGGTGGCAGGGCAGAGGAGAGAAGTGGCTGGATTGGAAATGGCGTTTGAAGGTGGAACGGATGGGACAGGACCTTGTGTCCTTCTCCTTCAGCTTCGCCAGGACTCCGTCCTGCATTTTTTCCTGTCACACCGCCTACCCTCCATGCAGCTGCCTACCCCCTGCCGTGGACTGCCGTACCTCCTACCCTTCCTCAGCACGCCTCATAACACCTCATAATTATAAGGAAGCAGGAAGTTGGTGTTTTACCTTTGGAGCTTAGGAAGTGCTTCCTGATGGGTCGTCTCATTGGATCCCCACAAAAACCTTGAGTCAGGCGTTTGTTTTCTAAGCGGGGGAGACCAGGGCCCAGAGAACCCAAGTGAGTCTCTCAGACCATGAAGGGAAAAAATGAAGAGATCGATTCAGATCCTCTGAGACGTCACTGGTTTATTAAACAAACATCTATGAAGCACCTTTTGCGTTCCAGGTACTGTGTTGGGTTTGAAAAATAATGAGATCCATCGGTCGTGATCCTTGCCCTCAGGGAACTTAGGGTTCAGACTTAAAACCTCATAAATGTAATGCAGTGTGATAGGGTTTATAGTACCTTAAAAACATGCTATTAATCATGTCCAGTGGAGAGGATAGGTGAAGTTTCTTAAAGTGGATGACCTTTGATCCTTATCTTATAACAATGTGTTCCATAAAGTGAAAAGGGAAATCTGCTCTGATCTCTCTCCTGAGGTAACTACTTCATTTTCTTGCTGTGTCAGGGCAAATATCTATACGGTATAAAGGGGTTCCCTGGGTGGACACAGTAGGGGAAAGGCGTCCCGAGCAAATATGGCAAAACGTCATGGCATGTGAGGCAGTGTGGTGATTCTGACGGACAGTGTGTAGGGTGTGGAGGCTGGAGAGCAGGGCAGGGGTCAGACTTGGGTGGGGCTCTGGGGCTGCTCCTTGGCTGCCTGAAGAGTTTGACCTTTATCCTGAAGGGCGGGGGACTCTTGAATGTGACACTAGGGGATTGGAGCAGTAGGCAGATCACTCTGGCCAGGGGAGGGCACAGAGCAGAGTTGGGGAGACTCGTTAAGAAGGAATTCATTACCAAACGGGAGATGAGGAGGGCCTGATATGGTGCTGGTGAGGTGGACACAGACGTGAGAGGTGCCAAGAAAGCAGAAGTCTGCATCCGTTCCAGAATTCCTTGAGTTCCATCATAGCAGTAAAAGTCCAAGATTTATTGTCAGTATCCCAGAAAAACAAATGGAAACCTAATATTTATCCATCAGGAATTTACACAGCTTAATCAGGATATAATATTCCTTTGTCTTTGCCTAGAATTAAACAGAGTAAAACTACTGGTTATCTTATAGTAGGATCAGAAATTCCGCTTGGCTTACACGTTGTATGTCTTAAACGTTGGAAAATTATTGTAAGTGCAGGATTTCTCAAAACATGAAATTCCGCAAGGAGTACTTTGGCACTGGGGAAAGTTACTAATGAGGAATTGCTAACTTGGGCTTGCTTTATTTTAAGTGTTTTACTCTGAATATTGGTGTGACTGGCCTTTATCTAGCTAACCATGGTCACCTTAGCCAGCATTTTTGTCATTATGGAGACATGGCCCTGCCTCCCATATGGTAATTGCCATCTCTGCCCTTCCCCACCACAAAGATTGGGCGAGACTATTTTAACACCTACAGGAGTCCAAGGGCCTTGCTTTTTCTTCCATGTTTTCCTTCAGTCCCCTGGAAAAACAGTAACTCCTTATATTGAAAATGGAAAGAATATCCATTGTTTGAGAAGTGTATTTTCTCGATGAGAATTTCCTTCCTCTGTTTTTGTTTTGTTTTTGAGAAGACTTAGGTGGAATAGAAACAAGGATTTGAGATTCACGCAATAGGAAACTTCCACAGATTTGGCCCTCCACGGGCAGTGTTGCTGCTTTCACCATTGGATTGAATTTTAGCTCATCTTTTTCTTTGCTGAGTGCTGGTTTGTCTTTATGGACCATGATTCCTGGAGAAGGAAAATAGAAAGTCAGAAGTTTATAGGAGTTTTTTTCTTTTTTGGGAGGGGGGCAGCAATTCCACCTAGTATCAGTCACTCGTCTAGGTAAAAAGCTATTTAAAGATTTCTAAAGATCTTTAAAAGAATCGGAGGCACGAATACCACAGTGAGCCAACTCTTGTTTTTTCCACGTTCTTTGGTGTCATTTGGGCAAAGCCCTCTGTCACATGTTATGACTATAATCACGAAACTATGAGCATCATAGAAAAAGTCCAATGATGAAAACAAGCTTTCCAAAATGAGATTTCTTGGGAGGCTAATAGTCTTATGGTTCTTGCAAAATTGTAAAAGATCTTTGGTCAAACCCATTTGATCCAACCATGGGTTTCCCAAGACTTTGATCTTGGGAAACTCACTGTGTCCTATCACTGCAGTGGTCGGTTGTCTTTAATTCTCTTCTTCTTCAAAGGAGTGAATTTTTATAATGGGGCCTAACTCTGTAAGCATTTCATAATATTGTAGCTTCAAAGAAGGAAGGCTGTAAACACATTTGCATCCACTTAGCTAATGGTTTGTAGATCTGAGGGACTCTTCATTCCCTGCGTTCCACAGGGAAAGCATTTATTTCATTGGTTTTGCCTCTGAAGTGGAGTTCCCAACAACCCACTTAGAGAGGAAATGCTACAGTAACATCTTTGGTAGAAAAACGTCTTCTGACGTACTTGCTCTGGTGTTTGTGGTATAATTCAATTTCTGCCTTAAACTGTTTTATTAATTTTACTGCCACTTTTATGTTTTCCATACAAAGTGAGTAAGACTTTTCTTCTACTTCCTTCTTGTCTTCTTGGTGTCAGGATGTGGTATTCAGCCCCCTAGAGTTGCATGGGGGTCACTAAAAATTATACTTAATTTAGATACATATTACACATTCATGCTTTTGAAATGTACTAACATGTGCCTTTCATGGACCCCAATGAAACAGAGATCAGATCATGTGTGCTTGGTTGACTCTCCAGTTGTTGAGAATGGTGATATTAGCCTCTGGGGTTCAGAAACCCTCTCTTCCCCATTTCTTCCCATCAGAACTAAGGGCTCAAGTCTGGAGGCAAGATCCTGGGGCTAAGGTGAAAGGGAAAGATGTATCCCAAAGTAGCAATAGGGGAGACACCAAGCCAGGAAGGAGAGAAGAGAACCTGGGGAGTGGGGAGGTGGGCCAGTGGTGAAGGCCAAGAAGAATTGAGTTGTGTGTCTTGTTAGAGACCATAATTGAAGGAAGAACATGACAGACAGGAAGAGAGGTGAAGAGGGAGGAATGAGGATCAAGGTCCATGATAGGTAAGGTAGGATAGCTCAAGGTCAGAATGGATGACTGCTGGCTGCCTATGGAGCATTAGCATTTTGGTGGGTCTGGGAACCTCTGAAGAGGTAAGGCAGCTTCTTAAGAAAGCCAGACTAGGCTGAACAGCTGCAGACGGCCCAGTGCAGGAGTCCTGAGGTCCCAGGTGGTGTCATTCGAGCACACAGTGGTCACAGGCTAAAGCTGTTGCCCAGCCTTGGGCTCACAGCCACTCACCTCTGCATACTGTGGCAGTTGCCCTGCACAGCCGCAGTTTGAAGGACATCAGACTACCCCCCTCCCCCCCGCCACCACCACCACCGAAGTTCAAGGATATAAGATCCAGCGGCCCTCTAGCTTTGGGAAACCCCATACTCTACTCTCTTTTGTTTCCATGCTGTGGTAACCATCAGGGCCAGAAGCTAATATGTTCTGTGGATCTCCACCAAGCCTGAATTCTCCTATTGTGGGAGCCAGTATACCAGAGATGTCCTTGGAAAAGTCTTGTCTAAGCACCAGAAAGCTGTCCCACAGTCTTGCTTTGTTGTCTCTTCTCTCTATATCAAGGACTTCTCAAATTGTTATCATTTAACTGTACCCCCATCTTACTAGTGAAGGAATGGTAGAAGTTAGGGCAGAACCTATAGGTGGCTGTGGTTTGACCTTGAGGCCAGAGGTCAGTTCTGGCCTCACATCCACTCTCTGTCTGCTCACCGGCAGATGTGGGTCTGGGAACCTCTGAAGATGTCTGCTCACCGGCAGACCACAGGCCCATAGGTGAGGTCTGATTCCCATCAGCTCCACTCGCTCCGTCCTCTTACACCTCCAATGACCCACACCGGCTCCAGTCACCCACCCAACATGCAGAACGAGAGGACTGTGTCACCACTCTCTGCCCATCTTGGAGACTTTGAATCACATGACTCTTAGAGCAAAGCTGCGTTTCTAGCTTAATTTGAAAGAACATTCTCATTTCTTTCACCTTGAGGGTTCCTGCTTCAATGTGGAGCTTCATTTTCATGCCTGTGAGCTAAAATTTTAGTCTGTAGAAAACAGGGGAATTCTGTCCATGACTTCACTGAGATCAGCATGGCTGAGTTTATGAATTCTTTTTTTTTTTTTTCCTTTGAGGAAAGATCAGCTTTGGATCCAGACACAATAGAAAGCTCAGGTCTAGGATTCTGGGATTTGAACACCACACAAGGGTGTCCTCTGAGTCCTTTTTTAGGGAAATCGTCATTTATATCCTAGCTCCGATGTATGCTTCTGTGCCAGCAGGAATTGGTTATGACAACGTGTGGGGGGATGTTTCTCCTTGGGACAAATATTTGGGTGGGAGATTTGTGTTTCAAGACACTGAGAGCCTGATGGTAAATAAAACCGTTTTGCTGTGATTTAATCATATCTTACTCATTCTCTTGTAGGATTGCATGGAGGGAGATTATGTACATTGGGGAGACGCACGTCATGCTTTCCCACTGAATAGATCTGCTAAAGGAAAAGGCATTATTCCCTTCCTAGATCCTTTTTAGACTCAGATGAGAATAGAAATCTCATTATTAAAAAAGAACAAAAACAAGAATAACAAGCCTTTGTGGGAAAGCCCTGACTCCTGAGACAGGAAACCTCAGGCTCATAGAGCGAGGTAAACGCTGGCTAGGGAGAGAAATGCTGAGCAGCCATCCTTCTTGGCCTCGGATCCTTCATGGGGCCCGGGGACAGGATCCACACCCATCTCCCACCTTCTGTTTCTGGAGGTCAGAAGATGATTGCTTCCAAGGCTCCTTCCAGGCTGACATTCAAAATGGGTACCATGAGGGTGATTTCCTCAGGGGCTTTCCAGCCAGGGGAGAAGGCAGAGCCATTCACATTTCGGTGAGGAGGGGAGCGGGGAAGGGTCTCTGGAGGAACTCTGGTATTGTAATTCCCGGAGGGACCGTGGGTTTGTATCCCGCCCTTGCCACTTACCTGCTGTGTGATCTTAGATAGCCTACTAGATCTTTCTCCCCCCCCCTCTTGTGTCTGCAGACCGTGGCTAACCATCCCAACTTCCCACAGTCGTTTTCAGTATTAAATAAAAAAGGAGGTAACATCTATCTAAAGTGCTTGCTTAACCCAGCACCTGATGTACCGTAGGAACCCAGCATATGCTCCTTAGCTCCCTGACCCTTTTATACTGTTGACATCCCATTATATGTAAGAGTTCCAAAAACCTGCAAGATCATGTATTCTCCACCAACACACTGCTCTCCACGGAGCTTCCACCTTCTCTCCAATAAGAGCTTCTCGGTTAAGGAAGACACGGTAAATAATGCCGGCTTCCCTCCATGCTTGCTGTGGGTTGCAGTTCCTTCCTTCCTTCCCTCCTTCCCTCCTTCCTTCCTTCCTTCCTTTCTCTCTCTTTCTTTCTTGCATTTGTTTATAAAAATCAGTAGCAAATGCCAATTTCCCTTTCCCTTGGTGGCTGTAATTGCCGTGTTCCTTTAAAGGTCTTGATTGCAGAAATGAATGCAGCTGTTGTGTTCTCCATCTGCATAGCGCGGGGTTTCCGTGGGTGTCCTGCCCCCAGGGCTCCCAGGCCTTTCATCATTCGGGAGGAGGTTTCCAGTACAGCAACCTCACAGGCACTAGTGGATCACCTCAGACTCTGGGCTTGAGGTTAGTCTGGAAGGGAACAGACCTTTGGGCTTACCACTGAGGGGAGGTGGGAGGATGGGGGGGTGGGGGGTGGGGTGGTGGTGGCTCAGGTAACCCCTGGGGAGGCAGAACCAGGCATGGGGGGGTGCTCTGTGGGAGCTGGAAGCCGGGTAGGATTCCTGTTAAGTTGTTTTAGTAAAGGCAGAACCAGGTGTGTGTGAGTGTGTATGTGTGAGTGTGTGTGAGTATGTGTGCACGTAGTTCAGGATCTCATCTGTTCTCATCCAGTTGTCTGTGGCTTCCTTATTTATTGCCTCATCTCCAGTTTCTCCCACCCTCGGTCCAGCTTCTGTGTCAGCCTCCACCAGATGAGATTTTTAAAACATGGTCACTCTCCTTCTTAAAACTTTCTGTGGCTTCTTCCCACCCATAACCACAGGTGCAAACTCCCAAGCACAATGTCTGAGGCCTTTCTCAAGGGGAATCCCAATCCAGCCTCCTCATCTCTCGTCCTCTCTGTGTGCTCTTTGCCTGCCCACACCAGACTCGCGAATGTTCTCAAGTGCACACCAGGCTGTCCCTCCTTCGGGCCTTTGTGCCTGCTGGTCCCTGGCTTCTCTTAGTTCTGACAGCCCCGGGGTCCCTTCCTCTGGAAATCCTTCCTGACACCTCCAGACTGAATGCACGCTTTCCCTGGGTGTATCTCCGTGTTATGCCACCGCTGTGGCTCTTACCACATTCTTGCAATGATCTTGTTATTCTCTTCCTCACTGTGCTAGGATTCCCCACAGCAGGGACGGTTCCATCGGGCCCAAGAGCCTGCCTTGGTGCATCACCCAGTTCGGTGGCTGAGTGAGCTCATGAGTTCATGTACTAAGTGTGTGTGTGTGTGTGTAGATGTTCGCTGTGGGTAAGACCCAGCCGTTGTTGGCCTTGAAACCCTTTGGGGATTCTGGATACGGACCTCTGTAAAGATTTGCTCATTTTGGATTCCATTTTTACTTTTTGTTCTTGTGGAGATGCAAGAATCGTGGTGGGCAAATGGCAAATCCTTGCCACACAAATCGTTAGCTTCTCATTTCCTTTCAGATTCTTCTCATTTCCTTTCAGATCCACTCTGGTGGCCTCGCGGCCTCTGAAAGCCTAGATTTTAGGCCTCACTCTGCTGCTTACCAGCTGCTGTGTAACTACAAGCAAGGCACTGAAGGTGAAACCAACACTAACATTTTTAGGGGACACTGCTGTGACATGACTTTCTCATTCAACCCCACAACACCCTTTGAGGCCACCGTTTATTAAGTCCATCTGTCTCTTCTTTCTCTCTTTCTTTCTCTCTTTCTTTCTCTCTTTCTTTCTGTCGATACAGAGAGTGAGAATTAGAGAAGTTAATCACTTTCCCAAGACCACATACATAGTAAATAAAAGCCAAAATACATG
Source organism: Mellivora capensis (assembly GCA_004024625.1). Lineage (NCBI taxonomy): Eukaryota > Metazoa > Chordata > Mammalia > Carnivora > Mustelidae > Mellivora > Mellivora capensis. The sequence continues at coordinate 12,369 of PISX010017361.1, read as the reverse complement.
CCACTCTGATTCTCAAACTTGCACCTGTTCTACCTGACGCCTTCCTCTTCTCCAAATCTCAGTTTCCTCATCTGTCGTCTCCTAGGCTGTCAGGGGAGGAAGGGAGGATGGGTGGCCCATGTCTCCTGGTGTGGAGAATGTTGTCCCCGTGGCCTCTGGCCTGGATGAGGCTTCTCTGGAACGAGTGCCGGCTGCGGTGGTCAGGCACTGCTCTCCAGCCCAGACCATGACCTTGATCCTCCTCTTTATGACTGTTTACTGTAAGAGGCAAATACCGGAATACCATAATTAGTTCCATTTTATAGGTAGGAAAAACTGAGGCACAGAGAGAGTAATAGGCATCAGTAAGGCCTTCCAGGGAACTGAACCTAGAAAGTCTGAGGCCAGACCTCCTTCACCCTGCCTCCCAACATCAATCCACAGAACAGACTCCAGTTCCCTCACCTGTCAGAAGCAACAGACTTCTGCAAGGGCCCATAGAGGTTTCCCCTCTATTACCCTGATGACTGGTAAATGTTCTCTGCCCCCTCTGCCCATCACTGTGGGAACTTCAGCCCGGAGCCTTCCTGAGACCTGGGGACTAGGTTAAACAAAGTAGCCCCAGGAGAACCTGGAAGGGAAATAACCAAGTCAAAAGATCAGAGTTCCCATCCTGCCTCTGCTCTTTTCGCCAGCTCGTGCTGGTCCCCCAACCTCCGTGAGTCTGTTTCTTTACGAAATGAAGATAACATCACTGAGTTGTTCTGGGAACGACATAGGTTCTTGGATATTTGTAAAGCCCCTGCCTTGGCTTGGGCTGTCTTAACAAAATACCATAGACTGTGTGGCTTACACGACAGACATTTATTTCTTGCAGTCCTGGAGGCTAGAAGTCTGAGGTCAGGGTGCTCTCGTGGCCGGGCTCTGGTGAGCACCATCTTCCTAACTTGTAGTCGGTGGCCTTCTCTCTGTGTGCTCACAAGTCCTTTCCCGTGTGCGGGCACCTGTGCAGAGAGCAAGCTCCTCTGTCTCTTTGTCCCAGCAGGAGAACCCTGCCCTCATAGCTTCATCTTAACCTAATCACCTGCCAAAGGCCCACCTCCAATCACACTGGGGATTAGGTTTCAACATATGAATGGGGCGGGGGGAGGGGACCCACAAATATTTAGTCTGGAATAGCCATCAACCAGCAATATTCATCATCATGATGTTAAAAAGGAGAAGGAAGAAGATTGCAGGAACAGCCACCAAGACCTCCTAGTTTGGGGGACATCTTAAGGTCACCTGCGAAGCTCTCATGCCTCAAGTCCACGGGCAGTTCCTAATTCTTTAACAGTGCCGGGTGACATCCAGAACGGAGCAAAGATACAGTCTCACCCCTGAAGAATCACCGTGGAGAATTCCATCTAGATTAACTTTCATTGTTCCTTATCATCGATTAGAGTTTCAGTTTGTCCCCGAGGGAGCAAGCCAAGTTTCGTGTTCAAAAGCACCTGCCGAAAAGTTTCCCAGAAAGAGTGGACACACCCGCTGCTATCTATGACTCCCCCCCCACAATAAAACCCAAAAAGACTAACAAACAAACACAAAACCCACAACCATTTCCAGCCCATAAATGTGGCCTTCTCCCTTACCTGAGCCTTCATGCAGAGTAAACAATGCCTCGGGGGTAGGACTAAAATGCTACCAGCCACTTTGTTGTTTGGATAATATTCTTTTGGAGACACAGGTCATTGATTTCAAACCAAAAGCCACAACTTTCCTGAAAGACAGGTAAGCACCGGATCTGACTATGAGCTAAGAGCCCTGGGAAGTCCGGTGTTTAAGATGCTCTCCCAGAGGTCGTGCTGCCTGCCCCTTAGCCCACAGGACCGGCCAGCCCTGTCAGGAGGCAGGTGTGGGGCCTCATGGCTGCTCAGGCTGCTGGGGCCCAACAGTAAGCTCAGGCAGGGGTGAATGTGGCTCACTGATACCGGCTGTGGCCCCCGTATTCCCTGGCTCATTTGGGTAGAAGGATTTTTTTTTTTTTTTAATTTTATTTTCTTGGCGGGGGAAAGGGGGATTTAAATCAGGGCCTCCACTTCAGACTGACCAGGGAGAGACTTCCCTGAATACCTCTCGCAGGTCTCCCACTTTTTTCCTCCCTCTCCCTCTTCCTTCCCGTTCTTATGCCCCCAGATGGCTGTGTGTTGGAGTGGAAGGACAGGGGTGTATTTTGGGTAGGAACTGGGGACTGAATTAATGGAACAGATCAGGGTCAACGGGGAGTAAGTGCAAGAAAGAAATCCTTGTTCCTTGTCATTGCTCCCATCTTGGACTCCAAAGGCACCTTGGTGACAGAGTCAGCACAGCACTGTGAGCTGGTGGCCTTGCTCTCAGGTCAGCTGGGCCAGCCATTGAACTGCCCTGAGTCCCGGCTCCTACATTGAGATGCTGGGATGTAACCTTACAATATCGCCGCCGTGGTAACCCAGTGAGATAGCAAAGGCAAACATGGCTTGAGAGGCCTAAAAGTGCCATTTATATTAACACCTGTATTAACTATAACATTTGTCCCCGAGGAGCAAGCCAAGTCTCGTGTTCAAAGGCACCTGCCAAAAAGTTTTCCATCTATCATAGCACTTTCCCTGGGGCAAGTACTGAACTAAGCGTTTTCTAGCTACTAACTTTTGTATCTCATGATAACTTCCGGTGGTAGGTGCTATTATTATATGCCCATTGTATAGAATTTGAAACCAAGGCACAGAATGAAGCAACTTGCTGCAGATCACACAGCTAGTGAGTGGTGGAGCTGGGATTCAAACCAGAGCACTCTAGCGCCAGAGTCCGAGCTCTCAACAACTCTTCTGTAAACATGAGCTGTAGTCTTGCAAGGACAAAAATGCATGGGTCCTGGTAGAGCAGATGTTTTCCATCCCATTCCCTGGCTTCCCTTGGTCCATTGGCCTCAGTCCCCCTGTGGGCCACCATTCTCTGTGTAGCTCATCTCGCCTGCCACCTCGATGGGTCTGCTCTTCCTCCAAGATTCTATACTGTCTCCTATGAAATTCACCTGCTTCCTCCCTATTCCACTGGATACTCAGGGTAGGCACCTACCCTGGGCTGTTGAATTTTCTATACTTTCTCCCCACCCCATGTCTCCTGTCCCAAAGTCCTATTGATTCTTCCTTCCCAAAGTATCTCTCAGCTTAGCTACCTGGTGCCACTATCCTGGGCCAAGTCCCACTGCGTGCTGCCTTTCTCTCACAATGCCCTCTTGACAGCTTGCTGCTCTGCTCCTGCCCCAACTGACCGCACGTCCTGCCCCAAAACAGCTTGTGAAGGCTTTACTCTGTCATGTACCGTCCCGTTCGGAAACACTAAGCTACGATGGCCTTACAAATAAACATAAGCTTCTTGGCCTGTTGCTTTAAGTCTCCTGTGAGGAGAGTGCTGCAGCTTGGCTTCCCTCATTACTTCCCTTCACACATACTGTGACCCGGGAAAACACTCTTCCTTCTTCCTGAAAGTACCTGGACCTCCATGCCTCTTGGCCTTTGCTCAAGCCATCCCACCACCTGAAAGGACCTCCCTAGACCACCACCACCCCACCTTCATTTGTGCCTAAGTAACCCTAATGCCCATGGCAGATACTTCTTTTTTTTTAATTAATTAATTTGTTTGAGAGAGAGCAAGGGAGAGGCAGGGGGAGAGAGCCTCAAGCCGACTCCCCACTGAGCACGGAGCCTGATGTGGGGCTCGATCTCATGACCCCAAGATCACAACCTGAGTCAAAAGCAATAGTCAGATGCTTAACCACCTGAGCCACCCAGGTGCCCTCAAGGGCAGATACTTCTTACGAAAACTTTCAAGATGCTCTCTTCCTCCTCAGAATCCTTCTAGCTCTGATCTCTGTTTCCGTCTGTCCTGAGAAAGAAAAAGCATTTGGATTTCAGATCAACCTGGATTTGTATCCCAGATATGTATAACACATACTACTTCTCTCCCTTGCTTCCACTCTATAGCAATGGAGTCCCAATGTCCCTTCTGGTTCCCTTCTATTTCCCTTGTTATATTTCTCCTCCATGCCCTTATTTTCTAGTTATTTAATGTAGACAGTGGAACATAGCATTTAGGAAGAAGGGCTGTAGAACCAGCATATTATGGGGTCAAATTCTGGCTTTGCCTCCCTTAACCGTGACTCTGGGCAAATTGTCTAGGCATGTGGTGCTCAGGTTCCTGATTTATAAAATAGGGTTATTAGCAATAGGACATGTCATTAATGAACGTGAAATGAGCTAATACCACAAAGCTTTCAGCACCGTATCTGGTACATAGGGACTCAATGTCAGTCTGTCCTCGGTCACACCTCTCCTGTGTGCCAGCCAGCTGACTGGAAACCGTAAAGCTACTTGATACTCTGCAAAGAGGAGTTTCTGTGGCTGAGCATTAAGAAACCAAACCCCCAGCCAGGCCACACAGTGCTCCATGGTGACTCAGTGGTCACTGCGGGAATGCATACTGGAGACCCACAACGTTTTTCTGTGGGAACCCTCAACATCCTGACTCTGTGTCCCTGGGCACTGGGGCTCCTCTGCTGCTGGGGAAGAGAGTGACTAAGAGCAGCCATTTGGCTGTGGTGACTGACTCATGAATGGAGGGGCGCGAGGAGGGGGCTCTGCAAGCCCACATCTCTGTGTGTGTTTCCTGGCAGTACAGCCCTGCCCCACGGCCCAGGGCTTCTATGGAGGGGTTCATGTAACTGCAGCACACCCCCACGTTTCCCTGAAGGAAACTGCCTGCCTGGGCCACCGCTCACACCTCCTGTGCCCACCCATGGCCCTGAAATGGCAGTTCTGCCCTCGGTCTCCTCAGCACGTTGTCACAGAGAATCAGTGCATCCAGGGCTGGGAGGAGCCTTGGGAATGGGGCCCAGGGCCGCTCCCCATTTTGCAGTTGTGAAGACCGATGTCTCAGGGGAAGCCGGAGAGTTAGTAGCAGTCAGGCCTGGAAGCCTAAGAACTGATCCGCAAGTCTGTGTTCTTTCCCAGAAACCCTGCAGTCCTCTGTGCTAGATGAACAGAGATGAGGATAGCCAATTCCGAGCCCAGTGTCTGGCACCAAGCAGGCACTTAACAGTGTCCGTTACGTATTATTACCTGCTCGTTTTAAGACCGTCTTTCAGATCGCCTTTGTCATGCCAGTGGTTCCTGATGCATCGGGAGCTTTGTAGAGGATACAGCAGGATTCAGCAAGTCTGGGGTGGGGATAGGAATATTCTTTCAAGTTTGTCAAGGAGATTCAGCTGTGTGTTTGGATCTGGGAACACAGAGACCCCTCCGTGCCCACTGTTTTCCCATCGTGAGTGTGGCTCTAGTTCTTTCCCATTTCTTCATTCTCTACAAATGAAAGGCAGTTTTGTGGGTGGGCTGGACTTAGCTTTGGAAAATTCTGACTGGGGCCTCTAATTTGTATTCTTCTTAATGAGCTACGTCCCACCAAGACATGGATGTGCAACAAGGGAGGGGTCTCTGTCCTCTCAGAAGGCAGGAGAGCACAGGGGTTGAAAACACCGGCTTCAGGATTAGAAATCCTTGTTTAAATCCAAGGTTATGTCATTTATTGTCAGGTTCCTTTAACTCCCCAGGCAAGCCACAGGACCCCCATTTTTGAAGTGCTTATTACGCATTTTGTTCTACTCAGCACCTACAATCCAGTACAGAACATCTGCCCCCCACAGGTCAGGAGGCTAGAGTACGGGGTGGGGGCGGGGAGGCGGCGTTCTCCAGCCTCCTGCTCCCCCCACCTCCTGCAGTGATCTGGGTTCATCAGTGACCTGTGCGGTACGTCCTCTCCAGTATCTTTTCCGTTCATCCCCTTCCTGCCAGCCTTGCCTGCTCCCTTTCCAGGGTCTGTGTGGCCCCCAACTTTTCTCCCCCAAGGACTCCTGGTGAACCCTCACTTCCTCTCAGCCCTCCGCCTACCCATTGCCTCCCTATTGCTGACAGACCCAGGCAGCCCTGTACGGGCACCAACCTCAGCCTGAAAAGCCCTTTGAGAATCCTGACACAGGCCTCTAGTAGCTCACTCACACTTATTAACGTGATTATTCAAGGAATAACTACGGTTTCTGAGGAGAAATGCTTGGATGTTGCCATTCTGAGAAGACGCCAAGAAGTGTGTTTTCTCCGGGCCAGCGGCCTCATTTGACCAAATCGGTTTCATTCTATTGATTTTTCTTGGCATTTGGACGTGTTTGAGGTAAACACTGTGGGAGGTTTGGTTCTTTACCTGAAATTGTAATGTTGCTTTTAGGCTTGGAAGCTTGTGTATAAAGCACCCAAGTTGCTGTTTAACCTCCACAGCCAAGAAAAGGCTAGAAATAAATTCCTAGGGGTCTTTTTCATGGAAACCCAGAAGTGGTGCCATCCATAGCAGGATGAGGGACACAGGAGAGTCACTGGGGAGAAAATCCAATGAGGTGTCCAGCTCAGGCCCCTGGGGTGGGAGCCCCAAGCCTGCAGAGTCCATCTGCATTGATACAACTCTTCGAGTGAGTGTTCTCAGTCAGGGTCTTGTGATCAGAAATCCAAGCTGCTGCTGCTCGCTCTTTTTTCCTTTATTAATACTAGCACTGCGTCCAGGTGGCTCCTACGCCGTCAACGTGGCCTTGAGCTCTCTTCATTAGGACTTTGTTGGGGGGCGCCTGGGTGGCTCATTTGGTTGAGCTTTTGTCTTCAGCCTAGGTCAGTCCTAGGATCGCGCCTCATGTTGGGCTCCTTGCTCAGCAGGGAGCCTGCTTCTCCCTCTGCCTGCAGCTCCTGCTGTGTGTGTTCTCTCTCTCTCTCTCTCTGACAAATAAATAAATAAATAAAATATTTAAAAAAAAGACGACGAAGAAGAACTTTGTTGGGAAACCCTGTACAGAAAACAGGTAACAGCAGTGACAGGTTCACTGGGGGGATTTAGATCTTTACTTGCAAGTAAGTCATTGTTTGCAGAGCCCCTGCATTTCCCTGGGTTCTGGAGCTCTGAGAGCTCTAGGCCTGGTTCAGATGTGGTTTCCTCTCCTGTGTGCTTCGTACAGCTTCATTGTCATGCTGCAGGGATAGCCTTAAACCTCAACAGTTCACGTTTTATTATTCACATCCAACTTCAATCACAGTTCCTCGCCCATCAGAGCTGACTAAGGAGGCGCCTGGCAGGAGCGGGTGGGTAGTACGCTCAGCCAGCAGGGTAATTTCTGAAGGCTGCCTTATTAGGTAAGAATGATTGCTTTGCCCAAAACCTCAGGCACCCCTGGCTTGTATGGGGTGGGCTGCATCTGACCTCTGGAAGCAACGTCAGAAACCCAGGGTTCAGCAGAAACCCAGGACAGACAGAACTGACTTTAGGATGGGAAGACAGTGTAGACTGGCCAGCGCTGTTTCTATCAGAGAGGAAAACCAGAGCTTTAAGTGGTTGGTCTTCATACAGTGCTTACGGCTCCCAGTGATGAAGGAACTTGTAACCAGTCTAAGTGTACCTGTTCCTGGGAGATAATAGGAAATCTGAGGTGGAGAAAGGGCATCTTGTCTAAAGCTTAATATGCGGTCAATCTTCTTTCTTCAGCTTAAGAGAGTGTTCTTTTGTTGTTGTTGTTTTAAACTGTTTTGGGGGGCGCCTGGGTGGCTCAGTGGGTTAAAGCTTCTGCCTTTGCCTCAGGTCATGATCTCAGGGTCCTGGGATCGAGCCCCGCATCTGGCTCTCTGCTCAGTGGGGAGCCTGCTTCCCACTCTCTCTCTGACTGCCTCTCTGTCTACTTGTGATCTCTCTCTCTGTGTCAAAAAAATAAAAATCTTAATAATACTAAACAATTATTTTCTAAAGCTTTTTCTCAAGAAAACAAATGATTAGAAGTTCTGCATCTTTCTCACGCAATGTGTTTTGAAGCCCCATAGACAGAGCCACACCTCTGGGAATAGTCCAGCTGCTCTAAATGTTGTAACAAAGGACTACAAGTTCGGGGACATGAACCCAAAATACTAGACATTCTCATGACCCCTGTGAAAGAGATAGTAGGGCTCCAGTTTCCAAGCCTGGGTTTTCTTTTCCCAAAAGACAAATCATCACTCAGTCCCATTGAATTCTCTGTATAACCAGCCAGCTTTTGTAGGAGCAAGGGGAGGGGGTGCATGGGGCTCACAGGTTTCTGTCTGTGGGGACTATGGGGTGCGTCCATGGAGAACATCAGGGAGGAATAATGGACTGGCTCCATGCTTGGGCTAATCAGATGACAACCATAGTCACCTTCCTTGTTTGATTTTTTTCATCCCATATTTGCCAACAGGAAATACTAGATTTAGAGGCTTTTCTCCATGTGTAGTTTTTCCCATACCTGTGTAGACTTTTCTGCCGGTAAGACTGGGAAATTAGAGCCACAGAAGGCCATAATTTAGTCAAGACTCACATAGTGGAGGGGTTGGAACACTGGTCTACATAAATCCAGAGTCTGCCTTCCCACGTCCTGTCTTGGTTACCTAATCCATTACCTAGAAAGGAGCTGGGATCCTAGACAGGTGACCAGAACAGAAACATTATATTAAAGTTTCCAGGGAGGACGAATGTCTGGATCAAGTTTTTAGTTATCAAATCATCTACAAGGTCAGGGGCAGACACAACTGTAGGATGCTGGTTCTCAACCTTGACGGCACTGAATTATTTGATGAATTTTAAATAATACCAATGGCAGATCGTGCTTCCAGAGATTTTGATAAAATTTGTCTGAGATATGGCCTGAGCATCAGACATTTTTAAAAACTCCAAGGTGATTCGGACATGCAGCCAAAATTGAGAACCACTGCTTAGGAAAAACAGAAATGGTATCTTGGAATGTAAGGCTGGAGTTGTTTCAATACCTGTTGCACCAGGTATAGGACCCAGAAGGGGTTCTAGCGGTCCCAGCAGTACTGGGGAGGAGGTGGACACAGGACAGGCAACAGAGATCAGCCAAGGCTGGGACCCAAACTGTCACACTAACTACCTGCGGTGATTATTGTGGGTGCCAAAAGGTCCACTCCTATGTACAAGCTTGTTACTGTTTTGTGTACTTAAATCTTGACTCTCCAGACAGATTATAAGCCCCCTCAGAGTTTGAGATGCCAGTACCCAAAAGATGTCTACCATCTCTGCCATCATCCCCAAACTCTGTGATCAGGAGGACAGGACCTATAGTTATTCTTAATCTCCCGGGCTGCAAAGCACAAAGGCCTGGCACATGGTGCCTAGAGGTGGGGAGGATGGGGGCATCTCCAGCTAGGGGTAATATTTTCACGTTAATTTATTCCAGAAGCCATTGGAAAAGGGTAATATTTTCATATTATGGAAATATGAGAGGGTAATATTTTCACGTTAATTTATTCCAGAAGCCATTTTGCTTTGGTGTCTGAAATGGGAATATGTTTGTGTACACTGTAACCAAAGCCACCCTTTTCTGGCAAGTTCGTGGGTCTCTTGCCAGAACGTTGGCCTCCCTGCTTTTCCTTTGCTGCAGGTACACAGGCTTCTGCCTCACAGCAAATCAGCTGGTGAGGAGGGCCTTGGCAGAGAAGCTGTAAGGAGATTCACGGGGTCTGGTGGGTTGTGATTTTGAGGTTGATACTGAATCCTTCAGAGTGAGGAGAAAGGGGCAGACTTCACAAGTCAGCAAAAAAAAAAAAAAAGCTGCCAAGAATGTGCTTGCCAAATGGCTGTGTACATGATTCTCAGAGCCTTGGTAATTTCACTGTGTGTCTGATTGAAAAATTACATTTGTGGTCTCGGGCCAGGCAAGAATAAAAGAAATAACATACTTAATATTTGTATGCTTCTGGGCTGAGAAACTTTTAGTTTGAAAAATTTGTTCTCCCAAAGTTGAAAATCACAAAGGACAAGCAACTTTGGTTAGAATTTTGTCAGAAGTCCAGCAACAGTCCTCATAGCCATGATACAGAAGGGGCTAGAAGAAGGAAATTGAAATTTGTTGAGCAACTATTTGATTTACAAGTTGTTTTGGAAGAGTAGATTGTTAGATACTTGCCACACACTATGTTACCCATGAAGATATTTTCAAAATACAAATATGAGACTATCACCCATCTGCTTAAAGCCTGTCAGTGGCTTTCTAGAACTCTGTGGAACATAAAACCAATCCATGACATGGCCTACAGGGCCTTGCTGGGCTGATCCCACGCTACCTATGGTCTGTCTGCTCCTTCCCACTATAGGGCACCTACAGGCATGCTTCTCTCTCCCATGCCCCACACCAAAGCCTCTGACTGTTCTTCACCGGTTGGTTCCAGCCCCTCCTTCAGATCCCAAGGGAAGTGGATCAGTGAGGATCTAGGCAGGAGTCTGAAACCTCACCAGTTATCTGATCCAAGGGGCTATCCTATAACAAACCACTGAATAATGGCAAAATTATTAACTAGATAAATAAAAAGAATAAAAAGAAGACTCCAAGGTGGGGCTGGGAAACTATGGTCCACGGGCTAAATGCAGCTCATGTTAGGCTTTTATGACTGGTGAGCTCAGAATGGATTTTACACCAGTAAAAAAGCTGTTAAAAGTAGAATACACAACAAAGAGCACAGGGCCCAAAAAGTGAAGTGTTTGCTCTCTGACCCCTCACAGAAAAGGGTGACAACCTGTGCTCTGAGACATCATGGGGGTGATGGCTGGCAGACGCAGCTACTGCCCCTAGGTCTGCGGGAACTGAAGTGGGAATTCCTAAAATGCAAGAACTTCAAGAGGGGGCCCAAAGGCCTCCGATCCAGACTGACTACTGTCTCTGAGGTGGGGCATGGTGGCTCAGAGGACTGCAATGGTTCGCCGAACCGCTGCCTCAAGCAAGACCATTGCTGCGGGCCCAGAAAGCGCTGCGGGGACACATGCCACATGCAGGTATGGGGAGCCTGCAGAAGCACCCCAGGAGGTGGGCAGGAAGGAGCAGGTGCCTTCTGTTCCCTCCAGGCTTCCAGTCTCCCTCCATTGCACCCTCCTATAGAGCCCGGCATGAAGGCAGCATCCCAGCCCCCAAATCACAACACAGACGTTTGGGGAACAGGTTTGGAGCATAATCATGCAATACTTGGCACAGGAAGCCTTCCCTGAACTTTCCTGTGTGCTCAGTGCCCTCTCTCGTGTCTTTATTCCATGGTGTGTCTTTTCTCCGCAGCTCTTCCGGCGGGAACCGGGGGATCATAGCAAGCGCTTTACACGGTGCTCACTGTACCCGCACAGTTCTAAGTCCTTTCCAAGATGAAATCTTCCCCACAACCAGAGACGGATACTCTGTCATGCCCATTTTACAGATACAGAAATGGAGGCATACAGACATAAAATAACTCATGGCTTGACTCAGCCTGCAGGCAGAAAAACCAGCCTGTGGACTAAAGACAGTTTTGCTCCAAGGGTCTGTGTTGGGAAACCACCCTCTACTGCCCCTCAGTTTCATTTTACGTCCGTGAATCTTGACTCAGTGTTGTGTTTCCCTCACTAGACTGGCTTCACGAGGGCAGACATCAGATCTCTTCCTGCTGACCGTTGTGTCCTCTGGGCCTGCCACACAGTCTGACACACAAAAGGCTCTCAAGAAATAGTTGTTGAATGGATGAATACGGGGAATGGGAGTCCAAGAAAAGGGAAGCCAACAGTTAACTGTCTGAGCTGGGATTCCAACACTGATGCACTGGTCTGTGGAGCCCATATTCTCCCCAGCCATGAGTGAGCCCACGAGGGCTTGCCAGCCAGTGATGCATGAAGTTCCTGAGGATGGCCTTGAGGCGCTATAAATTTCCCACTGTTCTCTGTATTTTGAACAAATGATAGTGTTCCTTGCGGTCTTCGGGTTATCCAGAATGTGTGACCAGCTATAATTCTGCATTCCCTGGTCGTGCCACATGAGAGAAATCATTGTGCTCTATACAGTCTCCAAACCAGGGAGTGGGACCTTCCAGCAAAGCTTTCTTTTTTTTTAATTGATTTCTTTTCAGCGTAACAGAATTCATTGTTTATGCACCACACCCAGTGCTCCATGCCATACGTGCCCTCCATAATACCCACCACCTGGCTCCTCCAACCTCCCACCCCCCACCCCTTCAAAACCCTCAGATTGTTTTTCAGAGTCCATAGTCTCTCATGGTTCATCTTCCCTTCCAATCTCCCTCATCTCCCTTCTCCTCTCCATCTCCCTATGTCCTCCTCGTTATTTGTTATGCTCCACAAATAAGAGAAACCATATGATAATGGACTCTCTCTGACTGACTTATTTCACTCAGCATAATCTCTTCCACTCCCGTCCATGTTGCTACAAAAGTTGGGTATTCATCCTTTCTGATGGAGGCATAATACTCCATAGTGTATATGGACCACATCTTCCTTATCCATTTGTCC
>PISX010017360.1:23089-43694 GCA_004024625.1 Mellivora capensis | reverse complement strand
ATGGACCACATCTTCTTTATCCATTCGTCTGTTGAAGGGCATCTTGGTTCTTTCCACAGTTTGGCAACCGTGGCCATTGCTGCTATAAACATTGGGGTACAGATGGCCCTTCTTTTCACTACATCTGTATCTTTGGGGTAAATACCCAGTAGCGCAATTGCAGGGTCATAGGGAAGCTCTATTTTTAACTTCTTGAGGAGCCTCCACACTGTTCTCCAGAGTCAGCCAAATTTTATTCTGACGTAAGAACCATTCTGATCTTTTCAAGTAATCACATATCTCTACTTTAATCCATCCATTTTGTAACTCTCACAATTCACGTAAGAGATAGGCAGTCATTACCATTTACCAGCAAGAAAAAAAAATGCAGAAGAGCTAAAGTGGGTAGTGTTAATTTTTTTTAAGATTTTATTTATTTATTTGCCAGACAGAGAGTGAGAGCAAGCAACAGAGCACAAGCAGAGGGAGCAGCAGGCAGAGGGAGAAGCAGACTCCCCGTTGAGCAGGGAGCCCGATGTGGGACTCAATTCCAGGACCCTGGGGTCATGACATGAGCGGAAGCAGTCACTCAACCGATTGAACCACCCAGGCATCCCTACTCAGCCACCTAAACAAGAAAGCCTTTAGATTGAAGTGGCTCTATGCTTTGGCAACCTCCACGCAATCCAAAACCTAAGCTAGAATAAATTCCCGTAAATGCCTCAAGATTAAGAAACTGAAACCTAAGGACAACCAATCACAACAACCAACAAATTAGGTTTTTCCAAATGAGGCACCCAGTTAAGCTACAGCCAATCAAACAGTTTCCTTGCATTGGCTTCCATTCCTCCTGTAGAAAAGCCTTTCCCCTGCTCCTGTCCACAGAGCACTCCCAACCACTTTTAGTTCGTTGTTGCCTGATGAAAATTTTTATTTGCTCAAATAAACTCTTCTAAATTTTACTGTCTCTGTTTATCTTTTAACAGTTCAAAACTGAATGGGGTCTACACATTTTACTAAAAAGCCAATGACTTTTATGCAGATTAGTTAATATTCACTACCAACTACTGGGTGTTTGCCATGTATCAAGCCTTATTCTTCATAGACAGATATATATGAGGTATACAGATAGATATAATATCTGATTTTGGCCTTTTAATAAACCCTGAGTATGTATCACGGTGCCCATTTTATGTGAGACGGTAATACTAAAAAAGTTAATAAACATGCCCAAGATCTCACAGCTCTGAAGTCAAAGAGCCCTTTCTTTACTTATTTACTATCTGCTACACTATCTCAAGAGAATTTCAATGCTTTATAATTGATGATCTTTACAAACAAGGACTCAAAAGGAAAGAGTGATTTAAAAACAGATCTCTTTAGTTGTTCCGTCTCCCCAAACTCCACCTCCCAATGAACTAAATGAGCTTTAAAAGGAATAAAGAGAAGAGCATGCACACCAGCTCAAGACAGTGAATGGTTGAGGGTACCATTCCGTAATGGTTTTTGCAGCTTCCTCAATTCTACAGGGTCTCCCTACTCTCTGTGTTTTCTTCCTAATTCTCTTCAATATACTTCTTATTCTGCAGACCTCACTAAGTCCATGACAATAGGATGCCTGGGGAAGGAAGACCAGGGATAGAGAATTTAGCAATAGCAATGACAGCTCTGTTTTTAAAATCTTCCATGAAATGAGCATATATGAGTTTATGTGATGGTAGTAAACAGCATATTTATAGGAAACACCAAAACCCAACTTCATTAAAAATTTAGTACTCCAAGAGGCAGTGTGTTATTCTGGAAAGTAGTAAGGCTCTGAAATCCTTATTGTGTGTGACCTTTGGCAACTGGGAAAGTGTCTCCAAGCCCTGTTTTCTATCTGTAAAAATGGGGCTAGGAATTCATCCCTTCTGAGCTATTCTGAGAACTTAATGAAGTAATAAATGCATGTAAGGCATTTAGCACATTACCTGGCACAGGGACGAGGGTCAATAAATGGTGGTGATTACTGTTACTATAGCCTGGAAAATTTATGCTTTCAATTAAGTAAACAATGTTACCTAATGACAACTCATTAAACTAGAAACATATGGTCTTTGAATCCCAGTGAGAGATCTAAGGGACACCTGGAAAGTCTCCTGAAACTATTTCAGGTACAGCAAAGATCACAGGGAAGCAGAGAACAAGAGCCATAAGGTAAGAGGATCACAGCAAAAACTTCCAAGGGCAATACAAAAGCAGAATTATTAATTTCACCACCCTAGGTAAAACTTTAAAATATTTTAAAAAACATAAAACTTGGTGCTTCTTTCAGAGTCTGTCCCAAGAACTTAATGTCACAGAATAGCCCGAGCCTTCAAATTAAAACACATCTGAGCTACAATTACTAAAAAGTTTCCTATCTCCCTTTCCTCATCCTTCACTCTAGCATTCTGTGCCCTATGAATCATCAATAAATTTAATCAGAAAAATCCCTAAAAGTGATAGCTAGCTACTACTCTAGTAGGTATACTGTCTCGTCATGCCTTGCCTACATCAAATGCATGTCTTCATAATTTTCAACATTACAGGGAGAGAGGAGAGAGGGAAAGAGAGTTTTCATTAAGCTTACCTTTAAGTGGACTATTCTGGCCAACACAGGCATGAGATAATTTCAAGTTTACTCAGCCATTGCAATAACATATAAACAAGATTTCAATGAAAATGCAAATAAAATCCCCAAAATAATGGTTCCTGATAGAATAGTTTTTAAGCTATTAGTATCCTGCCAAAATACCTTTAAAGATTTAAACTTGTGTAGACTAAACTTTTTATTCTGATTAACTACACTATATGTATGTAATAAATATTCTCAAACTAATGGTAAATGTGAATATGCCTAACAGATGTTTCAGATTAGCCTCTCAGCAACACTACCACAGGTTCACTGTGGTTACTTTAGAAATATTTGCCCTTACTGCGAGATTTGTTTTCACATTATTTTATTTAATAAACCTTCATCTCTGAACAATTACAAAAGTAATCTGTACCATGAGATAGGAAGAAAAGAGCAAAACATTTAAAAATTCCTGCATGAGTTAAATGTATTATCATTTGCCTTTCTGTAGTCCTAGAGTAATTTGAGATTAATTATAACAAATTTTCACAATTCTCTATTTTTATCCACTATATACAGACATGTATCACCAGCATTACTGAATACTAAGTCACAACATTTCACACAAATGACCACATATTACTCTCAGATGCAGTTTCTGAAGTTTTGCCAACAATCTGGAACACAGTATGGATTTTTCAAACCAGATGCATATCATTTCCTCACTTTATGAAATGTTACTACAAAGCTGTGTTTCAATAAAAGTATTACAAAATGAATTACATCTTAAATGACTAGAACAGTAGTTCACAACCACCTGTGCAAACATAAGTGACCAGTTAGGCCTAGTGATGGAAAGAAAAATGAAGATTTATTACAATTAGTAAGAAAGTGAATCACCATGTTCATCCCATCAAGTCTATCTGCATTGGGGCGCCTGGGTGGCTCAGTCAGTTAAGCAGCTGCCTTGGGCTCAGGTCATGATCTCAGGGTCCTGGGATCAAGCCCTGCATCGGGCTCTATGCTCTGTAGGGAGCCTGCTTCTCCCTCTCCCTCCACCTCCCCTGCTCATGCTATCTCTCTCTCTCAAGTAAATAAATAAAATCTTAAAAAAAAAAAAAAGTCTATCTGCCAAAGAGGTTATCTCTGCAAGGGGAGAAAAAGACCCACCAAAGCACTCACTATTTTTCCTAATTCTCCAGTTTCCCACCCTTTTGATCAGCAGCATATTGAGAGACAGTTGAGGGAAGAGCCTGGGATATGGACTCCAGACAAGGAAGGGACACACTGCATGAACAAAATCTAACAAATTACTATGCTTACCCAACTTTTAGGTCTGAAAAATAAGAGACTGTCTCTTATTCATCTGTATCTCCCCAACAGCTACATTAGCATCACAAATATTAAGTAATTAACTGATATTTTTTTCAAAATCTGGCTGTAACATCACTTGCTGTATCAAACTTTCAAAGAATATAAAAGTTTCATATAAACTGTGGTATTAAATTATGTCCCACTACAGAAATGGCAACGACTCCATCCTACTCTAACCTCTGATCCCTCCCAAGTATTAGTTTTCACACTAAAATATCTATGCTATCCAACGACACCGAGATAACTACAAATACCTTCTAGCTGGCTTCTTAGTATTCATTTCTCCCAATCCATAGTAAATTGACAGACATGTCTTTCCAAGTGCACCATTTTCATCACACCATTCTTACTCAAATATCTACAGGTCTTCATTGCTTATTGAAAATCCAAAGCCACCATTCCATCAAACAATCTTAGAACTATCCCATCTCACTTCACATACTCCTTAAAACAACCCTATGTTTCAACCGTGTTCCCATATCTTCCTTACAACTTATCTCCACATCTATTTTTTCCCATCTATGTAACGTCTCATTTCTTGAGGCTCACAGCCACTTTCAGTAGCATACAAAGAAGGTAGATGACATAGCCTCTGACTTTTGCCATAGACAAAACTAGCAAAAATTATTTTAATTCAACAACAATTAGCATTAAATAATAAATACTGATTTAAAATGAGTGTTCACAGAACATATTCCATACTATCAGGGAGTTTCATGGTGAAGGTAAAGCAGAACAGGTAGAATTCAGAAAAGAACTACAAAGGGCATTTCAGATGGAAGAAACAAATAAATATAGTTATAGAAACAAGTATTATATTGTACTTTGTAGGGAACCAGTGGGAAGCAAAGTTGAATACACAAGAAAGGAACAAATTATAGATGGTCTTAAATATTAGGCCAAAGGGTCTGGGTTTGATGGGTCAGCTGTATGAATATTCAATCCACCCATTCATAGAACAAAGACTGGCCAAGTAAAGCTATTAGAGATTTATAACGGACTTTCAGGAAGAGGCCAAAAACAAAATGAATGAGAAAAACAAAAGGCAAGGGAAAAGACCTCCCAGATTATCTATAATAACTGAGTCAAAAGAGGACAAGCACCCAGAAACGAGTAACGGCAGTGAAGCTAGAGAGGAAAGGATAATTCTAAAAATTATCTGAATAAGAAGAACCTAGAAAAGACTTTATAGAGGAGAAAAGGAAATAAAAGAATAAAGAAAATAAAAAATATTTTATTTGGGGAGAGAGCATAACAAGGAATAGTTGAAGAGATTCACTCTGGAGTCATTCTACCAACACTTGACTGGGAGAAAAATTCTCCATAGGTCTTTCATGTTTCTGCATGACTTACAAGAGAGGCATTTACCTTTTTCTAGACTGTCTTTCAAGGATGTCTGTGTACAATGAACAACTTTGGAAGTTTTTTTGCTCTGAAGCAAAAAAGCATGCTTACTGCCCATTATAAAAGATTTGGGTTCCCCAGGCTCAGAGTCTTCTGCTTGTCATGCAATCTACTGTGTTTGCAGGCATCACCTCGTGCTCTTCATTTCACCCTAGAACAACTAGAACAAGTAGGGCTCCAGAAACCATCACAGGAAAATGATGATATTCCATCTAGTGTTATTGCTATAAGCTTCTTGTCTCTGAACAGAAATCTCATGTCTTCTGCAAAATCCATGAAACCAAGGCAGGCTAATTTGTGAGCCTGAAAGTAGGGTAAAATCTCTTTATAATTCCTTTTTTTTTTTTTTAAGATTTTATCTATTTATTTGACAGAGAGAATACAAGCAGGCAGAGCAATAGGCAGAGGGAGAGGGAGAAGCAGGCTCCCCACAGAGCAGGAAGCCCGATGCCAGGGCTCGATCCCATGATGCGGGGATCACGACCGAAGCCAAAGGCAGACGCTTAACCAACTGAGCCACCCAGGCGCCCCTGACTCTTTATAATTCTTGACAACATCCTACTTATCAAGAGTGTGATCATGTGGCATTTAGTTGATTTGAAGCCATAGTTTTCTATAAAATAAAAATAACAGTAGCATCTACTTCCTAGGTTATCGACATTAAATGAGAAAACCCATATAACTAAATTAGCACAATGCCTGATACCAAATGTCAATCATTATTATGTATAATATGTTGCACACACACATCTACATAAAAGTAATATTTTATAAAGATACATGTGTGGTTTGCTACTTGTCCTTCAAAAGCCATATAGATTAATAAAACTACAAACTACAGAAGGGGAAATGACATAAACATTTTAAAATTTTCTTTAAAATAAAAAGCAAAATTTAAAATGACATAAACATTTTAAAATTTTCTTTAAAAGCCAAAAACATGCATGTATATTTATGTGTGGATGTTTTCAAATCTCACCTAAGAAAATGTAATCACAAAACAGATTCCATTACAATACTATGCATGTGTAATGGTCATTAAAATAAAGTTTCTTAATGGCTTAATATAAATTCAATATTAATATATTTTAGCAAAATAAATAAAAATTTTCAGTGTAATAATTACATATGTAATTATTTCAAATGTCAGGTTTTTTTAAAACATGAAAGGAAAAGGCACATTATATATAAACCTAAATCATTTCCAACATCTCCCAAAGTAGGAGCTTTCACAATGTATAGCGGACATTAGCTGTCATCATATGATAAAATTAACTCCTTCAAGTAGCAGGTGTCTTAACAACAACCTAAACAATTAGCATGTTATATTCACTGACTGCATCAGAAAAGATATATAATTGACAAGATTACAAAAGGATAAAAACCCAAACTCTGTACTGCACAAAATCTTAAAGTTAGTGAGATTTAAACTGCATCTACAAACACTCTAGTTAAAACCTCAGTAAAATGGCAATATATACTATACACACTCATTACATCTTCTTTTCCCAAAGCAGTTTATTTTCCACACCAAAAAAAAAAAAGGATAGAATGTAAAAGATGTAAAAATACAGTATTTTTAATAAAAATTTAGTTACACTTAAAATTTCAACATATCAGATTTTATTTATGTCAACATATTCCTTCTCTAAGACAGAATAACAGCAGCAAGATCTTCTGGGATTCAACGTGATTTTAGAAAACCTATTTAACTTCTCTGTACCTCAGTTTCCTCATGTGCAAATAGGAATAATTGTACTTTACTTAACAAGAATGAAAATTAAAATGAATTTTTTTTTTAAATAACAGCACTAACATATTAGGCTTTTTCTATTCCTAAAAGCTAAACGAAAACAATGGAATATTGTTCAGCACCCCCCCCCCCGCCAAAAAAAAGAGCTATCAGGTCACAATAAGACACAGTGGAACCTTAAATGCAAATTACTAAAAGTAAAATTATTTAATTAATTAAAAATGCACGTTACTAAGCAAAAGAAGCTGCAAAGGCTACACACCATTTGATTTCAACTATATGACATTCTAGAAAAGGCAAAGAGACTATAAAATGATCAATGTTGCCAGAGGTGTGCAGAGAAGAAGGGATGGATAGAACATAGGGGATTTTTAAGGCAATGAAACTTTGCGTGACCCTATAGTGACACCTACAGTCATTACAGATTTGTCATAAGGCACAGAAGGAACAACAGCAAGAGTGAACTCTGAAGGAAATGTGGACTTCTGTTGGCAATGATGTGTCCATGTAGGTTCTTCAATTGTAACAAATTTACTACTCTGGTGGGGTATCCTGATAAGAAGGGAGGCTTGGAGAAGGAGGCAGTAATATGAGAATACGTCATGCTTGCCTCTCAACTTTGCTGTGAACCTGAAACTTCTCTAAAAAATAAATTCTACTAATTTTTTTAAACTAAAATAAATCAAAAAATGACTTATGCACTATAAAGATAAAGCATTATATAAAGCTGGCCATCTTGAATTAATTCTAACATTACCAAAACCTAACAAGATTATTCAAACATCCAGTTAGGTTACTTTACAAATAATAACATTTTTGTTCATATGCAGACAAAGCCTAAAGCCCTGTGCATGCCCATATGAATTATATTTAGGTGGCTAAGCTATTTCCTATTAAAAATAAAATCAGTTCTCATCTCATAATTTAAAACCACTGTTTTACTTCTGTAAAATAATTATCAAGTCAAAACTTATGAATTACTTTAATTTGCTTGTATTTTTTTTTAAGATTTTACTTATTTATTTGTCAGAGAGAGAGGGAGAGAGAGAGAGAGCACAGGCAGACAGAGCGGCAGGCAGAGGCAGGGGGAGAAGCAGGCTCCCTGCCGAGCAAGGAGCCCGATGTGGGACTCGATCCCAGGACGCCGGGATCATGACCTGAGCCGAAGGCAGCCACTTAACCAACTGAGCCACCCAGGCGTCCCTAATTTGCTTGTATCTTAATGAGGAGTTTATAACAAGCATTAATGAGCCTTAGAGAAGGACAAGTTATCTTGAGGATTAAAGTGAAATTCCATTATAAGTAGACAGGCTCAAAGAAAAGATTCAAAGGGTAACAGTGGCAAACTTCTCTCCTGGCTTTACAAACCCAAGCTCTTTCTTCCTTCTACTCACTCATTTAGGCCTAAGCTAGTTTTCTCAAATGCCTCCACGAGAAATCTGCAGGCATCCATCTCATGCCAAAAAGCTCAATAATTATTAAATATTACTAGTCTGTGCTCAGTTGAGTAAATTATTGTCCATTCAAGTTCACAGTCAGTAGTTCCAAAGTGAATGCTTGTACATAAAACAGAGCTCTGAGTAGAGGTCACAGCTTTCTGTGTTTACAGCTTCCCCACACAATTAGTCTTGCAGCTGCACTTGATTAGTTTCTGACATGAATGCACTGTCTCAGAGAGGTCAATACAAGGAGGTTTCCATCCTCTTGACATTCCCTGTAACCTATGCCATTCAGAAACATTAAACCACTTGTAATGGCGCTACACAAGGAGTTCCCCAGCATCTGCACTCTAAGAAAATTCTCTGTGGTCAGAGCTCCATTCTCTACATCCAAAAGGTAGTCTGAACATGTCCTTCTTTGAGTGTAGCTTTTTGAAAAAGTGAAAGTTCATTTTTGTGCAAGCATCAGCCCTAATTTCCAATGAGGATGTCATACTATTTCAGCAGAAACAGAACTGAAAGAATACGGATAATGACTGCAAATCTAGGATTTGAGGTTAAGTTCTTCTCCCTCTAAATATAAATCACTAAACTGTCTTCATTAAAACAGAAATCATGATAAAAGGTCATACACACCAAACATTATGTTAATATGACACAGACACAGATGAATATAAGAAAAGTGATGTGCACACTTCCTTTTTTACACCATGGCTTGTGAAAACTGGTGGCTTTATCCAAACCAAAAGGTTGACAGAGAGCATCAATCACACTATAGAACAACATTAAAGTTGAAAAAAAATTATAAATTATATATACACATATATGTACATACATACACAAAGGCAATTATGCATAGAGAAAGCATAAAGGTTGTATGTCTATTTCTCTCATAAAATTAATCTGTTTGTAAAGTGGCAGAACTGTACACCAGCAGGTAGGATATGCCTAATTGCAGAGAAAAGCTTGTTTCTATGATTAAGGAACAATAGCTTGAAAACAATTCTACAGTTTAAAAAAAAAATCTAATAAAAAATTATAACTTAAATTTTAAAAGTAAATAAATAATAATTTCATGCCCAAGTCACCATGTTTGTTGTCAAACACGGTATAATTTTATGTGATCCTTATCAATTTGCAATGTCCTTGCTGAGTGCCGTTAGGTCAAGATCTGTAAAAATTGCCATCTGCCCTCCATTCCACTGATGGAGGCTTTGAGTGGAAACTTAGCTAGGGGAGACACACTACCATAGACTTGATACACTGTAACAACTGTTAATTAAACACTCTTGAATTAATAAGGTGATGTAGTTATAAGGGCTTCTAATACTGTCACTAACTTAAAAAATTAACTTTGGGGATGTGGGGTTGTGGGTAAGAAAAAAAACACCATCATAAAAGAATTTGTTTAGAAGACATATACAGCTACTGTTCAAAATCTAGTCAGTAAAATAAAATGCTTTGGAAATGCCAAAAAAAATTAAGACTCTCAAGAGAAACATTTACCTTTTTTTTTTTTTAAGATTTTATTTATTTAGGGGTACCTGGGTGGCTCAGTGGGTTAAGCCTCTGCCTTCGGCTCAGGTCTTGATCTCAGGATCCTGGGATCGAGCCCCACATCCAGCTCTCTGCTCAGCAGGGAGCCTGCTTCCCCCGTCTCTCTCTGCCTGCCTCTCTGACTACTTGTGATCTCTCTCTCTGTCAAATGAATAAATAAAATCTTTAAAAAAAAAAAAAAAGATTTTATTTATTCATTTGACAGAGATCACAAGTCAGCAGAGAGAGAGAGGGGGGAAGCAGGCTCTCTGCTGAGCAGAGATTCCCCATGCAGGGCTCGATCCCAGGACCCTGAGACCATGACCTGAGTGAAGGCAGAAGGTTAACCCACTGAGCCACCCAGGCGCGCCCCATTTACTTATTTCTTGAAAACCTCTTAGACAATTTCAGTTTGCAATCAATGAGTGGAACCTAATTTAAATTAACAAGAGACATACTAATCTAAAGTCATACAGAACACATCTAATTTAACTCTGGTTGATCTCTAGTGCCTTTTATGACTTTTAATTCTGCATCATGCAAAACATTCATGTAAGGTAACACTAGGAGTTATAATTCTCAGGGCCATCCTAAGAGCTTATTATTTTTCATCTACCCCGTATATGAAATAAGCAACTCCTAACTTATTACAAAATAACCAAAAACCTTAGCTTACCAAAATCTGTCTTTAACATTCGGTTCTCAGGGCACCGGGGTGGCTCAGTGGTTTAAGCCACTGCCTTTGGCTCAGGTCATGATCCCAGGGTCCTGGGATCGAGCCCCACATCGGGCTCTCTGCTTGGCAGGGAGCCTGCTTCTCTTCCTCTCTCTGCCTGCCTCTCTGCCTACTTGTGATCTCTGTATGTGGTTTAAGCCGCTGCCTTTGGCTCAGGTCATGATCCCAGGGTCCTGGGATCGAGCCCCACATCGGGCTCTCTGCTTGGCAGGGAGCCTGCTTCTCTTCCTCTCTCTGCCTGCCTCTCTGCCTACTTGTGATCTCTGTATGTCAAATAAATAAATAAATAATCTTTAAAAAAAAAAACAAAAACAAAAACACTCGGTTCTCCCTGCCATGCCAGTCTCTACAAGGCACTCAGTGGGGAGACTAAGACAACCAGTTGGAGCCCCAGTGTTCCCAGAGGGCCTAATGCCAAGGGCCAATGGGTCCAGGACTGTCTCTGGAACTCAGGTCCCAAACACAGCCCCATGGCATTTGCCAGATGGCTTTGAAAGTGAGCTAAGCAGGCTCCTTATGCATAGTTGAGAGGCAGAGAATGGCTGGCAGTATAGAGGCTACTTCTCTGAGCACAGGCTGATCCAGTAAATACTAGATCAATGAATGAATCAAACTCTCCCAAAGGAAGGAAAAAATTCCTTCTCCTAACATATGATGAATATGTTCTCATTTAAATCTTCTATATTTCCTACCCTCAAGTACATACTACAAATTCCATTTCTAAAGACAGCTAAAAAACAAAACAAAAAAATCAGCATAGCTAAAGACAAATTAGGTATACTTAACAGAAGGCAGAATGTCTTTAAAAGAACACATCTTATCACCATCTCCTCAAAAAAAGAGGTCAAAATCTTCATTTGATTTTCTTCCCAAATTGTCAATCTTTTTTGTCAAGGAAAATGGGATAAGAAAGACAAAAATTCAGAGTGTGAATACATTCTCAAACACGTGATTGTTATAGAATCATCAGCATGACTCACATTGAATGCAAACCTTAGTGCTTATCTTGGATTTATTCTTATTTCCCAGCCCAATAATTTGTCTTTAATTGAAGAGCTTTCCAATTTTTTCAGTATAGGCCATTCATATCATGTTTTCAAGTATCCATAAAATTGATCTTAGAGGGAATTGTGTTTCAAAATGAGTAGTAGCAAAAACTTTAATGCTGATGTTAATTTCCTTTATATTAAACAGCTGTTACTTATCCAAGGTCTTTGGAATAAAAAAAAGCTCTGATATGGCAATAAAAAGTGGGATCTCCAGAAGTGTATTTATAAATCCACAAGAATTACTAATAAACATCTAAACTTGTATATTCTAGGGAAATTAAGACCTTTCCAAATTCTGGAATTTGCTAATTTTTTAAACTACCTTCTATCACATTCCTCATACACAACTTCCAGTAAAACAGATTTACAAAAGTTCCCAAAATTCTTTTTCTATTCCACATTTCTTCAAAATACTGGAAAAAGCAAATAGTTTAGAATTAAAAACAATTAAATTTATCACTCTATCCCCAAATCAAAATGCTATTCTTTTGTGGCACTAATGAAGGCTGACCTTATGTTACAATTTCTTATGTATATCTGGTGCTCTTCAAACTAGACTTGATGTCCTCGGAGAACAGGGACAATGACTTACTAATTTTTGTATGCACTATACATTTTAATCAGTTCTACATCTACCTATATGCCAATAGTAATTTGTTATATTTACATACCACACTCCAGAGCATTTTTAACAAATAATTTTCCTATTATAGCCAGGTTTCTAAGATACTTCTGTCCTTTATCTTATCAACAGTAAAAAATGTCTTCCAGCTGACAATGGCTGTTACCAAACCCACTGTTTACTCTTAAGAAGGAGGGAAGATAAGAGAGTAGGCAGATAGGCAAGGGGGATGGAGAGGAAGAGGTGGTTCCTTGGTTTGTGAGATGGAGATATTTGGTCATACCTATACTAATCATGGGCACCCTAGAGGTCAAGTCAGTAAATACCTTGAAGGAAGAAACCATGTCTTTTAATTTAGTTGTGTACAGAATTTAGTACAAAATACACATACTTTGATGTATTAGCAAATATAAAAACTAGAAGGACCAGAAAAAGTTGAAATACATTTTGGTTTTTAAATATTTAAATAACATCAATTTCTCAATCCATCCTCTGAATACTGCCTTTGATTTTGCTCTGCCAATGATAAACATGCTGAAAAAGTGTAAAAACCTAAAAGTGGAAATGCCTGGTTGCCTCAGTCGGTTAAGCATCTGCCTTCGGCTCAGGTCACAATCCCAAAGTCTTGGGATCCAGTCCCACATAGGGCTCTTTGCTCAGCAGGAGCCTGTTTCTCCCTCTCCCTCTGCCTGCTGCACCCCCTGCCTGGCTCTCTCTCTGACAAATACATAAAATCTTCAAAATTAAAAAAAAAAAAGACCTTGAAAGTGGTGTATCATCTTTAAAGTTATTATTTTTAGCTACTTATATTCTGCTGATACTACAAAAAACTTTTTACATATTAGTTTGGTCAGAAATAATCAGATATGGATCAAAATCCCAGAATATTACACTACAATCTATTCCAAGAAGCTGTCTATTAACACATGGGTTATCATTCATAAGTCTATTTTTAAGTTAATTTTGGAGAAATCCCAATACTACTGTATGTCAGATCCCACATAAACTTTTGAGAACAAGCCTTAAAATCTAACAACTTTTAAAATATTTTTTGTAGTGTAAAAGTATTGTATCAAGAAGGTGACATGGGGACCACATGTATCTTTAGCCGAGTGACATGGAAAGAAGCGAATATGAGAGCAGCTCCAAGAAAGCTTATGTCCTGATCGTGGCTCTAGCCATCCTTTGATGCACACAGACAAGGAACAACATTTCATTTTCTGAATGCAACATTACTAATTCCCAGACCACAACTGCGATGCCTTCTTACTCCCCAGAATGCGGGGAGAAGATAACTCAGTAACCCTATAGGATGTTTTCCCCCTGCCACTCATCCCTAACTCTAAAGATTCTGGGGTAGCAGTAAGGCTGGGTCTGCAAAATTCATAAATTCTAATGTTAAATAACTGTTAATAACACATGAGGGATCTGAACCAGGCTTCCAAACCTGAGCTAATAATCTTTTTTGAAGGCTGATCAAGATGCTCCTTTCTTTACACTCCCATGGTATTTGCTATATACTTCCATTATAGCACCAGATATTTTTTGCATCATGACCCTCGTAGAGCAAAAAATCTCTAGTGCCCACCAAAGTAAAAGGCATTCAAAATTCATTGAATGAATTTACTGAACTAGGCACTCAGTCATATGTTCTCTATTTCGAAGCACATCTTTTTAAACTTGTTTCCATTCCTTTGTCCCCACCAATTGCCATCGTGCCTGAATGTAGTAGATGTTTGATTATCATTTGTTCATTCACTGGAGGGGGTGGGGGAAAAAAAAGGAAGAGAAAAAGATGGAGGAGGGAAGAAAGATGAGAAAAGCAAGAGAGGAAGGGAAGGATGGAGAAAGGGAATGAAGGAAGAGAAGGAAGGAAAGGATAGAAGGAAGGAACCAACTAACCAAACTCAGTTATTTAGATGTTTTGAACATGGAAAGTCACCACATTAACTTCTTTGTTGTTTTTTTTCTGTTTTCTTCTTCCCTAGTATATTTTAATGGTTTTCAAGGGTTCTCAAGATTCCCATTCCAGTACACCAGCTTCTAAATAAATTTAGATCAAAAGGAAGTATCCCAATAAAAATGCACAATGAAATGAAATGGATTCTGAGATAGAATTAATTTGTGCTTTGTTAACTGTTTTCCAAATAAATAAAAGGTCAAATTTCTTCCCTGATAATATACAAATTTTTAAAATTCTGTAAGTTTTTCATTCTAATTAGCATGGTATTTATCCAGATAAATGGATTTGAATTTGTAAGAAATACTTCAAATAGTTAAGCAAGAAAAAAAAATTTTTTAGGTTAGATTCCTGCCAACCTAAGTGACTTTTTTGCCAAGCTACACATTAAAAACAAAAAAACAAAAAAACAAAACCACAATGACCACAAATAAACCAAAATAATGAAAAACTAATTTTAATAGAACTGTTAAGTACTATCATAAAGAAACCTATCTCATCATTGCACAAATTTAGCAAATTTTACTTGCTAACTCAGAAAGAGATTTTTGCCTAATGTCAAACTATAGGTTACTGTCTCCTTCCTTGATTCTGATACAGGCAAAGTGTTTTCCAACACAAAGGAACTTAGTGTATTTTTCCGTTTATAATATTTAACACTCTATATGAATGCCGTGTATGTTTTACCATGTATGCTGACTTGGAATGTCTTGCACTAAATAAAAAGAATGGATAACCATGTAGATAATACACCTTCTTTTTATAACAGGAAATTTCTCAAAAGAGTAACAATATTTTTAAAAAAGCAATAATACTTAATTTTGTTTGTCTGAAGCAAAAAATAGACTAAACCTGAAAATACTTAATTTCCTTTTTCTGGTTGTAAATATGTTCAGCTCAGGTTTCTTAAGGAACATAACTTGCTTCATCAATAGTCCCTCAATGTTCCAAAACTTAAATTTTAAAAACCCATATTTAACATTAGATAATGTATATTACAAAAACATGAATCTATTCATAAAGTAATTTCAATTCCTTTTTGGATAGTAATTTTCAAAAAAGAATTCTTAGTATTTTTTTAAAGTCCACTAAAAGTACACACAGCACTTATCCCACTTGTAGGATTATGCATTAAAGTCTAAAAGTTCAGGTTTCACTAAAAATTTCACTCAGTCTGGGCTTTGTCTTATCAGAAAGTCAGGAAATACTGAATAAGTGGCCAGATTGTGCACAATTATATTTGGAATCTACTTCCTGACAACTCTGAAAAGATCTTCCTGTAAAACTAAGCCTCAATGTCAGGCTCCCTGCACTAAATTCCATAAAAATAATGGTCCCAACTATGCACAAAAGAAAAAGAAAACATTCTAATAGCCAGGCATCTAAATCTGACATAATCAAGTTACAGTAATTTTTAGGCTAGAAAGACTGGCATATCCTAAAATAATCCAACATACAGTGGATTTCTGTAACTTTATCATTCTTTTTTACTTCCTCAGCATTTGTTCCAAGTTCACTAAGTTAACTACAGTGAAAAGGGAAAAAAAATCTGTTAATGTAAATTCATAACTATTTTAAGTATTCCAAAAGTTACAATATGAGCATACATGCAATCTGTAATCAAATATTTAATTGCTGAGCATTTCACCATTGCAGAGGCTGATTAAAGTTAGACCTTTTAGTGCAAAATTCCCAAATATTTCCCAATAAAACTGTCACAAATATTATTTTCACGTGATTTTATTCCCTCAACTAAAATCATGAAGGGAGATTTTTTTTAAACTGTTTTTTCTTTCATAATGCCAGCCAACAGAATGGTATCATTTCATACACATTTATAACTGCTGTGAAACAGTCTTGCCCAAATACTGAAAACTATTTTAAAATGCTACCGTAACAAGCAAATGCCATATTTCTGAAATATCTCAAATTTTACTCATTGTTATTAACATGGAACATCAACACTAGGAGGCAGGCTCCCAGAAACTGCAGGCTAAAAATAACAGACACACAAAAATCATTTTCACTTATGTGCAGTGGGGAAATAACTTTCTCAATGTTACAGATTGGAATTTATCATCCTTGGCAGCAGCATCATATACAAGAAAAGAAGAGAAAGAAGAAAAGGGGAAGGATGAAGTAAAGACAAACATTTCACAGTAAATAAATTACCTAAGTTTGGTTAGTTGGATTTCCATTTGGTATTCTGCAAATACTCATGTTTCTTTTTTTTTTTTTTTAAGATTTTATTTTATTTGACAAAGAGAGAGAGAGATAGATCACAAGTAGGCAGAGGCAGACAGAGAGAGAGGGGGAAGCAGGCTCCCAGCTGCGCAGAGAGCCTGATGCTGGGCTGGATCCCAGAACCCTGAGACCATGACCTGAGGCAAAAGCAGAGGCTTAACCCACTGAGCCTCCAAGGCCCCCCAATACTCATGTTTCTAAGTAAAATATAGTTCAGGTTTTAATAAGCTTCCTTCAAATAACACAGAGCTAGGACTTAATTTTTAATATATGTTTCACACACATAATAAAAACAAAATGTAATACTTACATAGTTTTAAAGGTTAGAAAAACAGAATCCAATAGGAAATGGCATATGCATACATATGTTTAGGAAGAAGATGTAAGTCATCTATTTTGATGTTATGCAAAGCTGAAATTGTGACCCAGCATCAAGAAATTAGCAAGACACCTAAAAATTTTCTAAAAAAAACAATACCACATCACATGTAGCTTGTTATATATTGTTAGATACTTTAATACTGAAAGAGGGATAGATTTGTTCACAGTAGCTGTCAATCAACTTCAATGAGAGCTCTAAGAACACAAGGTTATCTTTCTCCGATTGGCTTATTTCACTAAAGACAACTAACATATGATCTCCCTGATATGAGGAAGTGGAAATGCAACATTGGGGGCTGAGGGGGGGGTAGGAAAAGAAGAAAAGAAACAAGATGGGATCGGGAGGGAGACAAACCATAAGTGACTCTTAATCTCACAAAACAAACTGAGGGTTGCCGGGGGGGGGGTAATGGACATTGGGGAGGGTATGTGCTTTGGTGAGTGCTGTCAAGTGTGTAAACCTGGCGATTCACAGACATGTACCCTTGGGGATAAAAATACATTATATGTTCATAAAAAATTAAAAAATTTAAAAAAAAAAGAACACAAGGTTAGATTTTTCTTTACTTCCATGCTTGTAACAACAGTGACTTCAAAGGTAATTCTGGAGAGCTGACAGAGAATGTCAAGTGCAACAGGAATCTTGCTCAATGTATAGATTGGGAATTTTAAGTTTCATGGATGCCTTGATTTGTATATATTATGACCTATCAAATTTTCCTCTATACATAAATACATTGGTATTACTATTGGTGTTCGTATTGTTTTTATTATTGGCATTGACATTATTCTTTACGTAAGTAGAACTATAAAATGTAAAAGAAACTAAAATAGAAAGTAAATAGCTCCAAAAAAGACTTGATATAACTGTAACAGGATATTTGAAGTCTTTGTCCACTAAATCATTTAAGAGATTTCTTTTGTGATTTGCAGAGTGGCACATAGTTAGCTGGACTAAGATACTGCAGGGTTTAGCATGGTGGACAGTGCTTTCTAAGTTCAACCACAGCTGCTAGTATTTTGTTAAGTTTGAGAATATGTACATGAAATAGCAGCTTTCTGAGTAGCTCTCTCCACTCAGTAAAGACCTACATTTACCAACCTCTCTCTTTTTTTTTTTTTAGCTTGAACAGGGAAACTGTTGCCTTTTATGTAAAGCCAAAAAATGTTATTTCATTAAATGTTCTTGAAGTAAAAACCACTAAAAAACTTAAGATTCATACAACAGCATAATCTTTAAAAATGTGTACAGCTGATTCAAAACAGACATTTTATGAAGATTTTAAAGAATAAGCATAAATACCATAATTTGAACATCACACTAACTCTTCTTGCCAGGAAGTAAAAAAAGCAGAAATAACAATACTATGTTTTACCATGAAAATATTTTATCATTTTCTGTAGTAATGCTTCAATACATACAAATCAAACAGAAGTTTATTGGGTATTTACTATATCCTAGATCCTAAGGCCAGCAAAAATTCAGAACAAGTATAATACATAATTCTCCTCATTAGTGAACACTTAAGACATGAAAATGAAACTAAAGAAAAATAAAGAAAACTGAGTTCTTATATTTCTTTTTCTGATTACACAATAAAAAGAAAATTCAGATCATCTTAATGTCATAACCACAAAATTAAAAGCTAAACAGCAATTCATGGGTATTTGTAACAATTATTATCCCCCCGGGACGCCTGGGTGGCTCAGTTGGTTAAGCGGCTGCCTTCGGCTCAGGTCATGATCCCAGCGTCCTGGGTTCGAGTGCCACATCGGGGTCCTTGCTCGGCAGAGAGCCTGCTTCTCCCTCTGCCTCTGACTGCCACTCTGCCTGTGCTCGCTCTCTCTCTCTCTCTCTCTCTCTGACAAATAAATAAAATCTTAAAAAAAAAATTATTATCCCCCCAAAAATGGGGGTTAATTTCTAATTGTTAGTACCAAACTAAAATAATTTTGGTATCTGCAGTCTCATTAATATTTAGCTCTAAGGAAAAACAAATGGGAGAAACCTGAAAAAATTATACAAATTACAAGGAAAAGGACAGAAATTAACAAGCTCAACTACTGAATGGTCTATATCTTAATCTCCAGAAAAACTGAAGACAAAATAACTTTATAAATTTGGCTTACAATTTTGACATACCCTAAATATTTCTTCAATCAGATCTTACTATCACTGTCCTAGTTTAGAATCTACTAGATCTAAGTTCCTCCTCAAGAGCAAGTACCAAGTCACCTCCACTGTTGTATGTCACCCAATTCTAACTTAGGGGTGGACTACAGTATCTGAGAAAGAAGGAATGAGTTAACAAATAGAAACCTGACAACCAAAATATTTCTTAAAAACACTGTCATGTTGGGGTGCCTGGGTGGCTCAGTGGGTTAAGCCTCTGCCTACGGCTCAGGTCATGATCCCAGCATCCTGGGATAGAGCCCGCATCAGGCTCTCTGCTCAGCAGGGAGCCTGCCTCCTCCTCTCTCTCTGCCTGACTCTCTGCCTACTTGTGATCTCTGTCAAATAAATAAATAAAATCTTCAAAAAAAAATTAAAAAAAAAACACTGTCATGTGTTTCATTCACTCATACAATCACATTCTTACCAACATGTAAGCTGACTTTATAAAGAAATAAACTCAAGGAAGATTGTTTAATTGAGAATAGATCTAAAAACAAACTCAAATTGCTACATAAAGTTAGGGATGAAGGGTATCTTTCTCAGTAGCATGATGAACTGACTGATGTCTTCAAATAGCATACACAAAAGCTTCTGCACAGCAAAGGAGACAGTCAACAAAACAAAGAGGCAACCCACGGAATGGGAGAAGATATTTGCAAATGACAGTACAGACAAAAGGTTGATATCCAGGATCTATAAAGAACTTCTCAAACTCAACACATGCAAAACAAATAATCACATCAAAAAATGGGCAGAAGATATGAACAGACACTTCTCCAATGAAGACATACAAATGGCTATCAGACCCATGAAAAAATGTTCATCATCACTAACCATCAGGGAGATACAAATTAAAACCACATTGAGATACCACCTCACACCACTTAGAATGGCCAATCTTCAGCAAGACAGGAAACAACGTGTGTTGGAGAGGATGTGGAGAAAGGGGAACCCTCCTACACTGTTGGTGGGAATGCAAGTTGGTGCAGCCACTCTGGAGAACAGTGTGGAGGTTCCTCAAGAAGTTAAAAATAGAGCTTCCCTATGACCCTGCAATTGCGCTGATGGGTATTTACCCCAAAGATACAGATGTGGTGAAAAGAAGGGCCATCTGTACCCCAATGTTTATAGCAGCAATGGCCACGGTCGCCAAACTATGGAAAGAACCAAGATGCCCTTCAACAGACGAATGGATAAAGAAAATGTGGTCCATATACACTATGGAGTATTATGCCTCCATCAGAAAGGATGAATACCAGACTTTTGTAGCAACATGGACGGGACTGGAAGAGATTATGCTGAGTGAAATAAGTCAAGCAGAGAGAGTCAATTATCATATGGTTTCACTTATTTGTG
>PISX010017360.1:0-22989 GCA_004024625.1 Mellivora capensis | reverse complement strand
TGTTGGGGGAGCCTGGTGGTGGGTATTATGGAGGGCACACATTGCATGGAGCACTGGGTGTGGTGTAAAACTATGAATTCTATTACGCTGAAAAGAAATTTAAAAAAATATTTATTAAAAAAAATCATATATCATAACCATATACCATAATATCATGACCATAATATTGTGGCTTTAAAATACACTGCACAATTTCTTTATACTCTGTCCTTCAAAAGGCAGAACCTAATTCCCCTCCTTTATAATGATTCACTTCTAACAAACAATGTGGCAAAAGGGATAGTGGATGGTGTGTGACTTAAGAAATGAGGACAGAAAAGACTATGGCTTCCTCTTTGCTTCTCTCACACACTCTGGGAGTGCCAGGGTACCTTTTTTGGCAAACTGTTGCAATTCAAAAAGATTTCCAAGTATTTAGATGTGATGGTCTAAGAGTTGGTTTCAAGTATTCCAATTACTAAAATACCACCAGAAAAGAAAAAACTAAGAAAAAGGTTGCTTGATACTTGTTAAGAATACACATTCCTCCCACCCCACTCCCAATCTCTCCCTCACGCAATACCACTTAAAGCCACTACTCTTTTAACCAGATAGTTCTCTATTTTCCTTGGCATTATCTGTGATAATCCTCAGAGACAGCAGGCAAAGATAAATTGGAATTAGATAGCGGCAGTACTTTACTTCTGGAAGATGGTGATTTTGTTTATCAGGAGTAGTAAGAGCTTTGAAGCCTGGAGAATATCTGTAAACAAGAGAGAAAGTCAACTTTGGCCCTATCTGACAAGGTTATGAAATAAAGTGAGTAAGATTTTTGTAAGACCGCTCTCTTGGGAATCAGGAGATACAAAATTATTAAAATAAAGTTCCTTGCTCAGCATGAATGAATTAAAAAGAAAATCTGAATCTGCTGCTCTATTGTTGGCCTTTAAAATGATTCTTTTAAAAATCTTAACAGCAATGTCAGAATGCGTATTTCCCAGTCCCATAAACATTTCTGTCAAACAAATGCCATTGAGATGTTGTATCTGCTATCCTTATCACTATACAAACTCTTAACATGTTCATAATGATTACTATGTGGCTGAGAATGCATGGGATTCTTAGAAGGGAAGCACGAGGAAGGTCATGAGTACAGCTGGTATACTGCAGGTAATAATCCTATGCATGGGATTGGTAAAGCCTTTAGAAAGCATGACACAATCCAATAATAAGACTTCAAAAAAAAATTTTCTACTTTATGCAACTATGGAAAGAATATATTACATTGGGAAATGTAATTTTTAAATAATTCAAAAAATGACAATGCTACTCTCTACCCTCTGACATCTTAGGAAGCCAACAAGATAACACACAAAAAAAGTAAGTAGCATGACACAGAACACTCAGAGGGAAATGTATATAAAAAAGTTAAAATTAAGCTAGAGGGCATATAAAATCTATATGTGTCTAATTCTATAAATAGGGCTTAAATCTGCATTAAAATTTTCTTAATGTAGTGGTGGTTTCTGCAGCAAATTTCCATTCGTAACATAGGTTTTATGGATGCTCATCAGATTTATTTGAACTCCTTGGCCATACTATAAGAGGCATAGGAAAATTATGTCAAATAAAAATATTTTAAAGAGGGGGAATAGCACAGGGTTGCAGTTAACCAAGATTCAAAACTGGCCATAAAAGTATTTCAAAAAACCAACAATTTACCTTCCCAGGCAGGTAGGAGCTGACCATGTTTGGAAAAAAATAGCATTACATAAGACCTGACTTGTTCAAATTTGGAATTTTGAAAGTTTTCCCACAAATACATTCCCTTCATGAATTTACAGAATAAATGAATGTCCTATATTCCAATCTTGGAGTATAAGTCAACCTAAATCAACAAATCCTTATTAAGGAATATAGAAGATTCTGGAGAAGAGAAAACATAAGTAGAAGACACACTCAACCCTGGAGAGTATAGTATCCCCTAGAGAAAAGAAAAAAAAAAAGCCAATGAGACTAGAAGTTTAAGGGGTGCCTGGATGACCCAGTCAGTTGAGCATCTGACTCTTGTTTCAGATCATGATCTTAGGGTCATGAGATCACACCCCACATCAGGCTCCTTGCTCAGCACAGAATCTGCTTGAGATTCTCTCCTCTCTTCTCCCTTTGCTTGTGCTAGCACTCTCTCTAAAATAAAAAATCTTTAAGAAAAAAAGACTAGAAATTTAAAAAAGAAAGGAAACTCTATTAAGCTACATCAACTTATCTTTTGTTTTTATTTATTTATTTGTCAGAGAGAGAGAGAGAGCACAAACGGGAGGAATGGCAGAGGAAGAGGTAGAAGCAGGCTCCCAGTAAGCAAGGAGCCTGATGCAGGGCTCAATCCCAGGACCCTGGGATCATGACCTGAGCTGAAGGCAGATGCTTAATGACAGCCATCCAGCCACCTCCAACTTATTATTTGAAAATGTGCTATCATGCTATCTTATTTTTCATCTTTCATCTTCTATGATCTCGAAACTGGCATAAATTTTAAAAATATGAAAGTTAACAAAAATGATGTCATTTGGATGCTCCAGCATGAACTGATTTACATTTAAAGGGAAAAACAGTGAAGTAACAATGAGAAGTTTTCCAAACACCAAGAAACTTTACCACTGTTATGTTTCCTCATTTCGTCAGCGAAATCTCTACTGCCTGTGTTCTTAGTCAACTGCTAATAAAAGTCACAAGTCAGAGCAACAATTCAGGAAAACTAAGAAGCAGTTCAGAATGAAAAAAAAGGTGAAAATAGTGACTTTTTTGACTTATTAAAAAGGCCAAAAATTAAAGTGCCACTGTTGACAAAGCTGTGAGGAATGTATGCTGGGGTATAAAATAGTTCTACCTTCTGGGAAGGCAATCTGGCCATATAATCAGTTTTAAATGTATACACTTTTTCACCCAGTAATTTTTTCTGCAGAAATCTGTCCAACATAAGAATAAACAAAGGTACCTAAGACTATATACGCTCAATGGCGCTCATTCTACCATCAGAGAAATAAATTACTGAAAGCAACCCAAATGTTCAATGGTAAAAAGAATGAGTAAATAAACAGTGGCATTTCTAAACTACACAAAACTTATACAATTATAAAGAATAAATTGGATTGACACATGTACCAATTAGAAAATGTTCATGATCTACTTTTATGTGAAAAGGCAATTAGCAGAATGTATATGACCCCGTTTTTATTGTAAAGTAGATACATATATAGTCTTTCTCTATGCTCATATAGAAGGTATGCTTATATTTGTCAATGAATACAAAATGGTTACGAAAGATCACACTACCAGTGGTTAATCCACAGGTGGAGAATGAAAGAGTGAAAAGCAGGGACATTCACTTTTTACCTTACACATTTCTAGAGTCTGAAAGTGTCAACTAGCATACATTAATTTTATAATTTTTCTACTAAACCCAATGGTAACATTAAAAGACAAGATAAGGAGAAGAAGAAAGTGATTAAAAATAAAATAAAACACATGCTGCTAGGCCATAACACTTTTTCTTCAGACTGACTTCCTATCAGTTCAATTAATCTAGAGAAATTCCATGATTTTTTTTTTTTTAAATAAAAGCTTCTGTATGAGACTGGGGGTGGAGTACAAACAAAAAGATGACTGTGCAAAGCGCATGGGCTCCCTTTCTACAGCACTCCAAAGAAACAGACGTCCGAACACCTCGTAGTTAGCCACTAATTTTCATCATCACAACAAAGAAGAGTCTGTGATGGTGCTCCTCCTCCTTGTTCAACTCTGAACTTACAGCTGAAAATGCTGAATAAATAACCTTATTTAGCACAATATCCTGTAGCATAAACACAAAGCGCTCTTTCTAAATAAAGTCAGATATAGACATTATCTGAGTCTTGAAGTATAAAATTGTCTAAGGAGGTTTAGCTTTGAAAGATTGGCAAGAAAACAGCCTCTAACCAGGCATAAGTAATATTTTGGGCTAAATGAATGAATGGCAAAGGAATCTGACTTTGTTTATTTTACCACAAACAAGAAGAAGCTGTTAAAACAGCATGGTGACTAGACATTTTCTTTATTGTTTTACAGTTTCGTTGAAAAATGCTTCAATCTCTGAAATCTGAAGTTGTAAAATACCATCAAAAGACCCTCAATGGTCAAAGTATTTGCGTCATGCAAATCCAATGGTGCCCTGTGTACACGCAAGTGCACGCAGAGACACACACCACACAAGATGTTTCAGGTCTTCTTACTGCAAACACAAGAGACCATGTTCTGACTGGGTTCAGAGAGAGTGGTTCTGTGGTGGTTAAAGGTCAAGCTCTGAAAGATCCCCAAAATGCCTAGGAGGGTTACACTGAGTTCAACAGGATCACCTCGATTTTGGCAGTTCCAACGCAACCACAATACTTTATTATAGGAACTATTTCTCCCTGTTTTCATTCACGTGGACACATTAGTCAGAATGTGGGCTCAGCTACTTCACTCTGTTCCTGCCTGGCCCTTCTAACTTACTGCTTTACCTCAGAGACTTCCCGTGAAGTGGTTCTATGGAACCTCTAACATATAAATTCAAGCTAAATCTCTGTGAGGAATAAACTGTAAGAGTTTTATTAATGAACTCTTACTGGGTTTGACATATCTCCTTTTGAGACACAAACCAAACACCGACATTTCTAAACAATGAAAATCTCAAAATCCGAAAATATTGGAAAACCCAACAGGATAAAATATTTTTTCCAAAGATTTTATTTATTTATTTTAGGGCCTGGGGGAGGGGGGCAAACAGAGGGAGAGGGTACCCAGAGATCACAACCTGAGCCAAAACCAAGACTCAGATGCTTAACCAACTGTGCCATTCAGGCATTCCAGGATAAAATCTTCTTCACTAATCATGTAATAAGCACCTAGTCAAACTATTATTTTGACCAAGATTCATTTAATTATAAACCATGAAAACAAAGTATCCATAATACTAACCACCCAATAAAAACTGTACTTTCTAGTATATCATCTTTAACAATGTTTAATAATGTTTAAATATTGGAAGCTTTTTTACCCTCAATTTTTCCTTTCTCTTGTTTGATAAAATAAATTCCCATTCACTCCTACATCAATTTCAAATCTAAAAGTGAAATATCACCGAGTGAAAATTATTAAAATCAGATTATTCAAATTACTGAGTTTCACAAACAAAATCATAATTTCATAAATCTGTTTTCCTACTTATAAAATTGAAGTAACTATTTATATGTATATGTATAAAGCTAAAGGAGTATTATAATGCTAGTCACTCAAATTCTACATCACTAAAATTTAACCACCTTTACAGATGAACTTTATTATAACAGAATTCCTAGGGTGAGAAACTAAATCTCAGACTACTGACATCAACAGTGGACAAATCTTTAAAAATGATTCACTCATAAAAACTGTGTAAGTCAAATGAAAATTTTAATTCATGGGGAGGAATTATTTTGAAAGATTAGAACATTTAAGTTACACTCCTTCTTTATAAAATAATCATGGTTGCTTAAAGCAATGGTTGACTCCCACTGGGGCCAGAAAATGTACAAGATGAACATCTTATCAGAACACTACTGGGGTGTCTGGGTGGCTCAGTGAGTTAAGCTTCTGCCTTTGGCTCAGATCATGATCTCAGGGTCATGGGATGGAGCCCCACACCGGGCTCTCTGCTCAGCAGGGAGCCTGCTTCCCCCTCTCTCTCTGCCTGCCTCTCTGCCTACCTGTAATTTCTCTGTCAAATAAATAAATAAAATGTTAAAAAACAACAACAACAACAAAAACACTACTAAGGTTACATTAAAAGGATTCAGAAGCCAACCTGTAGAGGCTTCTACTGGCCAAAAAAGGAATCATCCGACCACAAAGAAGGATAAGGATAACGACACGGTTTGAAACACATAAAATCTGTCTAAATCTATGACTTTATAATAAACATTTTTAAAATCTCATTACCCATTTTTGGGGCTGGTTTCTAGGAAATCAGAGTGAGATGGATGAAAGGAACCAACCAACTAAAACAATTTAAGATCTATTAGCCAATTGGAATGTTATTTGCATTCTCACTTTAACAAACAAGAGAAAGAGGTCACTGGGGAAATATGAACAGTGAAGTAAATTGTGTGAATAATGAAAAACTTATGAGGAAGGTAAATGACACTATGCTTATATTTTTTAAAGGGAGTCCTTATCTTTTAGTGGTACATACTAAAACTATTTATAGATGAGTCATATGATGTATGAAATCTGCTTCAAAATTATTAAGCAGAGCTAACAGGAAAGTGGGTAGGGATATGGATAAAAGATATGAGCAATCAGTGTATAATTATCAAAGCTGAAGGACAGCAACTCTGTTTTGTTTAAGTTTAAAATATCCCATAAGAAAAATAAATTTTTATCAGAAAATCCTTTTATGGGATGCCTGGGTGGCTCAGTTGGGTAGGCATCTGCCTTCAACTCAGGTCATGATCTCAAGGTTCTGGGATCAAGTCCCCAATCCGTCTCCTTGCTCAGTGGGGAGCCTACGTCCCTCTCTGCCTGCTGCTTTCCCTGCTTGTGATCCATCTCTCTCCCTCTGACAAATAAATAAAATTTCAAGAAAGAAGAAGGAAGAAAGGAAGGGGAAGGGAGAGAAGACAAGAGAAAAGAAAACCTTCTTATAATGTAACATGGTATCCTAAATTTTCTATTTAGCCAAGAAGTTATCTGTCTACTGGGTTTTCATAAATAGAAGTAAACCAATGTGTAGTAATACTTCTGTCGGGTTTTTAAAATCTTATAAATCAGTGTTTACTTACAAGTGTTTAACAACATCAACCTTTCAGGAAGCATTTGAAAGAGCAGTTCAACTAACTCCATTTTGACCTCAATCTGTTCTTTCTAATTGACTAAATCCTTCTTTCTAGCTCATCTCTTCATTCAGGCAAAAGGCCCCACAGGCAAAGCATGCCCTGATGGGAACCGAAACTACCCCTCAAGCAGTAAGGATTGCCCTGAACCACCAAGACCCACATGACTGACCCCAAGACAATGATCTACCTGACCTTTACTGCCCAACTGCTGTACCCAGCGACCTTTGTCCCACATTTTCCTTATATAAACCCAGAAGTATGTTCAGCACTTTGGAGACAGTCTTTGAGACATTAATTCCTGGTGTCGGAGTCACTGAAATAAATTCCGTTATTTCACCACCACTCATCTCTCTGCCTTTGGACTTTATCAGTGGCAAGCACTGAACCTGGTCTGATTGGGATCCCCAGAGCCAGTGATCTTGCACCCTTGGGCCCCCATTATACCTATACCACATCCCAGCCATTGGAATTCAATATAGAAAGTAATATACAAAAGAAACATGTTAATTTCATTAAATGTAATGCCCCTTATATAACACAATATTTAAGAAAGAAAAAGAGCAGAGCATCTAACTCTATGAAACATCCTTAACACAGTTTGTCATGTCTATAGTTTTTGAAACTTACTTAGCATTAGAAATTTCTTCATTTACTATGGACTAATTTTTAGTAATTTTCTAAGAACCATTCTGAATTGCTGATTCTTAAAAACCTAATCAGATACTTCTATAAAGTTCTTATCTAGAAGTCATTCTGTCAGGCAAAACTACACATTAATTCCTCACTATGCATTTTTCAAAGAGTAACATTTAAAGACACACCCTACTACTGAAAATTAAAACCTTTGTTAAACTACAAAATAAATAACCAGTCCAACTATGTAGCTAATACCAACCAGAAAGGTAATCTGAAATTAAAATGCCTTTATACAATGTATATATGATATTCATGTAACTATTTTTTAATTTTTCCCATCAATTTCTTAGATCAGATAATTCACAAATATAGAAAGGGAAAAATTTCAACTTCTCTTCAATAATTTTCCAAAATAACAAAATAACTGATATAAAGTCCTTTTTGAATTTAAAAGTTCTAAAATATTTGAAAGATATATTGCAAAATTTTTGACTTAGAGAATGCTCACTAAACGTGCTCTTAGAACAAAAAAGATTAGGATTAATTGAACTCTGCTGGGATTTTTAAACAATACTATTAATACAGAAACAGCATTAAAAAATATGTGATATGCATACTTTGCTATCAGTGCATACATTTCAATTATACAAAGGAATTCATCAGTTAGAAAAGTTTATTTTTATCAGATGATTTCATTGTAATGTCCTTTATTAAAAAAAAAATGTTCTGGAATTAAAAACAGTAAGAGGTAAATCTTACTTGCTGTTAACTTTACTATAGACTATGGCAGAAACAAACAAAATTTTAATGATTACTGAACCATGTCAATTGAAAAGAAACATCAGTCACTTGGACAGCTACAATTCAAATACAATACAGCTGCTTCAAGCAATAGCTTTCTCTCCTTGCCCTTTCTTAACCTCAGTTCTATAGAACTATTAGAGAATTAAAAGTAACTAAACCCTGGTAGATCATGGGCATGTGATGGGCACGTGATAGAGGAAATTTCCATCAAATACCACAGT
Source organism: Mellivora capensis (assembly GCA_004024625.1). Taxonomy (NCBI): domain Eukaryota; kingdom Metazoa; phylum Chordata; class Mammalia; order Carnivora; family Mustelidae; genus Mellivora; species Mellivora capensis. The sequence goes on along the minus strand of PISX010017360.1, from coordinate 14,459 downwards.
AAAAATCAAGTATTAATTTTACTTACTTTCTATTTAACAAACAAAAAATCACATTTCAAATACTTAAGACTAAATATCCTGGAGATAAACTAAAGGAAACCCAAATGAAACAGTACTTTTTTGAAATGAGATGCATGAAAAGTAGGGGCCATGTCTTATTTATTATTACATTTCCCTTTGTCCAGAACACAGTTTAAAAACATAATTTTCTAAAGAAGAAATACTTCCTAAAGCCAATCTGATGTCATGAAGTAAATAATAAATGATGCAAAAAAGTACCTTCACAAAGTCCTATCACATAAATGTTAAAATCCATCGTTTTAGTAATCAAACACCACAAAAATAAAAGCAAACAGAAATTCTATCTAGCACGGCCCTACATGTGGGAGATTTAAGGAGATTTAAATTTCTGTGCAAAACTATCCCTCATCACCTACAATTCACAGCACTCTGATTAAGGTGCTATCATTTTAATCATTTTATCACAACAGGCATGTGGCAATTACTACAGGCTATATGGAACAACCTTCCCCCCAGTCATAAGTCTAAGCATAAGTCTAAGTCATAAGGCTTTACTGACTGTAAAATGGGACTCTGTATTAAGTGTTATACAGAATACAAAGGAAAAGCAGATTAAAAAAAAAAAAAAAAAACAACCATCCTTGAAGAGCTTAAATCAAGCAGAAAATATAAGGCAAATAACTAAATAACAAATGTTAATGCAGGAAATAAATACTGGAAGCTTTTATAGAGTACAAATACAGTGCTGTGATAGTTCGGAGAAAGAAAAAATGACTTCCAGCTGGGGAAATCAAAGCATGCTTCACAGAGGAGGTAACAATTGCGATGGGTCTCACTTGGGGGATCTGAATAGGAAAAGTGGCAGAAATGGGAATGGGCACATAGTTTGTCTTCAACAAATATTTACTTGCTTTTGAATCTTTTGTTGTCTTTTGGCATGGCACGACTAGCTATCACCATCTGCCTTTCAGTGGTCTGTGAGGTAAGGAAACAGCTGGATTCCTTTTTCACTGCCAGAGGTGGTGGCAGAGGAGGCGGTCACAGGCTGCGATGTCCGGGTTTTAGCCTCCACAGACTGTTGCACAGCCTCGGCCACACAAGAAAAGGAAAACACCTTCATATGGTTTTACTGTAATTCTTTGGGAGCAACTGGTCTCACCGCGTTGAGTATATTTGATTTGTTTAAAATGTTAATTTAGGGCACCTGGGTGGCTCAGTCGTTAAGCGTCTGCCTTCCGCTCCAGTCATGATCTCAGGGTCCTGGGATCCTGTCAGGCTCCCTGTTCATGAGGGAGCCTGCTTCTCCCTCTCCCTCTGCCTGCCACTCTGCCTACTTGTGCTCTATGTCTAATAAATAAATAAATCTTAAGAAAATAAAATAAAATCTTAATTTATATCTGTACTTTGGTAATAGACCATGTTTATGAAAACTATAAAGAAGACTATATACTCACATAACTTGACTTTCAAGGGTTTTCTTGTACTTAACATTTAAGTGAAAATACAAAGCAATGGTTAAAAAAAAAATACTAACTGCCAAAACAACTTTGACAAAACCCATGCAAACCAAAAGTAAAAACAACTCTTAAGACAGCAGAATCTGTATTTTTAAAACACAAGATAACACTTTAAGATAGCTATCAGAGCAATAAGATCAGGAGCTAAAAGGTCACTGAGAATTCTTATTTCAGCCTGTGGACCTCCATCTATCTAATCCACTTGAGCAGTGAACAAGAACTTTAACTTATACATACAAGAAAGCACTTTGATTTATTTTCCTCCTAATTTGAATACAGAATTAAAAAAAAAAAGAAACAGCCTGTAGGTCACAAAATGTACATTGTACATTCCTACTATTAACAGGAAATACAAAAACATATATATTTCCTTTCAGCATGTAAACTTGGAAAGTTTGCATGGAAAAACAATAAACAAAAACTTCATTTTAATACTCTTAAACATCATTACGTATTCAAAATTCTGTTCTGGTTTTTATTTTTGGAAAATATTTTCAACTTCTTTCTTGGGCTTTATTAGAAATACTAAGGTTTATTTCTCTCTCATTTCAAATACACTCCACGTTACCAATCCCGTCTTGAAGAAAAAAAAGACGGGACCTTTTATTCAAAAGAAACTGACTATTTCAACATCATATAGAAATAATGAGGACGAGGATTCAATCCTCCTGAAGGAATCTGAGGGACTTCAGTTTGCGGTTCCACACTCAAGGAACTTGGAAGTCACCACTCCACGCAAACAAGTAAAAAGCTGTTGAACAAACTGAAAAACCAACAACTCTCCTTGGATCCATAAGAAGTGAGGACACAGGGCAAACCACTAGCCCCAAAACTGGAGAAACAGACTTGCAAATACAGGAAGGCACGGCTTACCTCAGCAGACACTCAGGAGTGGAAACCACAGGAACTAGCGCTGGGGCAGGAAAACCTATAATTGACTAAATTGCTGGAGGCTCTGTGTGAACAAGTCTGAGAGTTAAAAACTCCAAGGGAACCCACTCATGGCAGGAGGAGGACTCACACTTTGGTGACTTTTACCTCCAGAAGCTTGACTGGGTTCTCACAGTAATATCAGACAAAAATCCTCTAGTGCTCCCAAAGCGGAGCTAAGGGAAAAGGAGCCATTTTGAAATCAGCCAGAGAACTCTGCTCTTAACAAGGCCTACCCTCAAGGGAACTAGTTACCCTGAGCTTATCTTACTGAGGTAGTATGAGAGTCTAACTGATGTCGGGGAAGAGAAACACCCACGTCCAGCCCACTTTAGCTGTCCTGTCCCACCTAAGGGAGTTGAAAAAAAAAATGAGAAACACCTGTGAAGCTCACAGACCCCAGGCACGGGCTCACTAAAAAAAACAAATAAAGGATGACAGAATGCTTCACCTCCTCTCGCACTTCATCATCATATTACTAAAGTCTTATTTGAGCAGTTTCTTTTACCTCGAACATCATGTCCAGCTATCAAGAAAAATTACAAAACATACTAGGAATGCAAAACAAACAAAAAAAATTGAAGCAACAAAGCAAGCATCAGAACCAGGCATGGCACAGATGTCAGAATAATCAGACAAGGAATTTGAAACAACCATGATGAACATGCTAAGGGTTGTAATGGACAAAGTAGACAGCATGCAAAAACAGATGGGCAATATAAGCAAAGGGCTAGAAATCCTAAGGAAAAAAACAAAAGAAATGATAGAGATAAGAAACACTGTAACAGAAATGAAGAATGCATTTGATTGGCTTATTAGTAGAGTGGACAAGGCTAAGGAAAGAATCTCTGAACTTGAGGGATACATCAGCAGAAACCTCTAAAACTGGGGCACCTGGCTGGTTTACTATGTAGAGCATGTGACTCTTGGTCTCAGGGTTGTGAGTTCGAGCCCCACGTTGGGTCTAGAGATGACTTAAAAATAAAATCTTAAAAAAAAAAAAAATCTTAAAAAAAAGAACCTCTAAAACTGAAAAGTAAAGAAAACAAAGACTGAAAGAAACAGAACAGAATATTTGAGTACTATGGACAACTACAAAAGGCATAACATATGTTATGGGAATACCAGAAGGAGAAGAAAAAAACGGAACAGAAGAAATATTTGAAACAATGACTGAAAATTTCCTAAATTAATCTACAGCACAAAACAATATGGGGCACCTGGGTGACTCAGTTGGGTAAGCATCTGCCTTCAGCTCAGGTCATGATTCCAGGGTCCTGGGATTGAGCCTCCCATCAGGCTCCTTACTCAGTGGGAAGCTGCTTCTCCCTCTCCCTCTGCCTGCTGCTCCCCCTGCTTGTGCTCCTTCTCTTTCTGTCAAATAAACATAGTTTAAAAAAAAAAAAAAAAAGACTCAGCAAGCTCAAAAAACACTAAGTAGGATAAATACCAAAAAAAGAACTACACCTAGGCATATCATTTCGAAACTAAAGAACATCAAAGATTAAAAAAAAAAAAATTCTGTAAGAAAACAAAGGAAATAATCTGTAGAACCAGCCTCTTTAATTATGCTCCTTAATCTTCAACAGTCAAGGAGAAATTGTAAGAACCCAACTATTCTTAATGAGATTCTCTTCCAATACACGTTTTTGTTATGTTAACTCTTAATTTACATACAATAAAACTTACTCTTTATGGTGTACAACTCCATGGGTTTTGAAAAATGTACAGAATTTTGTACCCACCATCAGCATCATGATACAAAATAGTTCCAACACCCAAAATTTTCCCTTGTTTTATCCTTCTGTAACCAACCACTCCTCCTGCAATCTCTGACAACCACGGCCCCATTCTCCCATCCCTGTAAGTTTTGACTTCTCCAGAATGTCACATAAATGAAGTCATATAATATTTAGCCTTGTAGGGGTTCACTGAGATTTATGAACATGTAAATGTATGTCTTTCATACAAATTTGGAAGTTTTCAGCCATTATTTCTTCAAATATTTTTTCTACACAAATCTTTTTGTCTTTTCTTCGGAACACTTATGACAGAAAGGTGAGCCCGTTGCTAGTGTATCTGACGCTCTGCTCATTCTCCTCAGTCTTCCTCTCATTATTGTGCAGATGGTACAACTACTACTGAGCTTTCTTCAACTTCACTTCTTTCCTTTGTCCTCTCCACTCTACTATTGAACTCACCTCGTACATTTGATGTATTTTAATATTTAATATTAATATTTGAGTTATTTTAATTTTCTGTCCTAAAATTTCCATTTAGTTCTTCTTATGGTTTTTCTTTGCTGGGAACTTCAGTCTTGCTACTCACGTCAAAAGTGTTTACAGGGTTATAACAGTTGCTCTGAAACTCTTTATCGTAATTCCAACATCAACATCACCTCAGGATTGGCATCTCTTGATTGGTGTTTTCCCTACCATTGGTGACGATTTCCCTGGTTCTTGGCAAATACTTGTCAAATACTTTTGGACTGTATCCTAGACATATGTATCATGACATTCTTGGTCATGTTAAAGATTCTTGGTCCTCTGGATAATTATTATTAGTTGTTGTTGCTGCTACTGCTGCTGTTTTTGCTGATGTTGTTGTGGCTGTAGGCAATCAACCCGGTTAGGTTCCAACCACAATTCCTAACCCACCTTCTACAGAGTACGGTTTCAAGATTTTTTTTTTTTTTTAAGATTTTATTTATTTATTTAACAGAGAGAGAGCGCGCACAAGCAGGGAGAGCAACAGGCAGAGGAAAGGAAACAAGCAGGCTCCCTGCTGAGCAGAGAGCCCAACATGGGGCTTGATCCCAGGACCCTGAGATCATGACCTGAGCTGAAGGCAGAGCTTAACTGATTGAGCCACCCAGGCGCCCTCAGACTGTGGTTTCAATATCATTTTCAGTTTCCCAAGATTCTTCAGTGTATTCAGTCTGTCCACATATGCGCCACCCAAGGGCAGTGGTCTAGGCTATAGTTCAGTTCTCAAAGCCTTTATCATGATAACAGAGGTGAGTCTCAGATATCATATACAGATTTAGCTTATCTTTTTCTCTACTTCCTGCCTCTCCACGATTTTCCCCACACTCCTACTCCCAAGCTTCTTTTCTTGAGCCTCTGTTTACACCAGGGCTTTGCCTCCCCATACCACTGCACATAACCTGCAACAACATCTGCCTCAGGGGTAAACTGGCAAGAAAAGAAAGAAAGGGAGGGAAAAAAGAAGAAGAAAAGGAAGGAAAGAAAGGAAGGAAGGAAGCCAGGAAGGAAGGAAGAAAGGAAGGAGGGAGGGGGAAGGGGTGAGGGACAGAAGAAGGAAGGGAGGAGGAAGGAACAGATATTCTCCCCAAACTCTTTGGACTACAAGAACCCCTGTTTCTAGTTTCTCTGGTCAAAGAGAAAGACACCTGTGTTGAGTTTCAAATGGCTTCACAGCTGCTGCTAGAGGAAGGCCTCATGGCTGGGGCCTGCTTGGAGTACTACCAGGAGAATAAAATCAAAATGCAAAACATAGTAAGAAAATGGCAATTTTCTACAGTCTTCTTCATGCAGAAGCCCTCCTTTCTAGTTCTCTGACCCTAAACAGAGGAATGGGGGAGGGGGGGGGAACTTCTTAGAGTCTTTTTGTCTACATTCATTGAACAGGAATAGGAGATCCTCTGGAGTCCAAACCAGTTGATAAAGGATATGAGTGGGAAGAAACAGGAAACTTCACTGGTATTAGTTCACACTTTCAGTCTTGGCCCCCTTCTCCAAACCTCCTCCTAGCATTTAAGATTTCAGATGGTTGCTTTATGTATTCTGTTCTGGGTTTTTAGTTGCAATCAGTGGGAGAGATAGACGGACTATAGTTCCTCCATCTTAGCAGAAACAGAACCACAAAATTTCCGGAAATAAACCCTAACAGTTATGGTTAATTGATTTTGACAAAGGTGTCAGGGCAATTCAACAAGCAAGGGAGAGTTTTTTCAACAAATGCTCCTCAGACAAATGGATATCTATATGCAAAATAAGCAGCTGAATCTTTGCCTCACACTAATGCAAAAGTCAACTCAAAATAGATCATAAATCTAAATGGTAAAACCAAGAATTATAAAATTTCCAGAAGAAAACATAAAGGAAATGCAAAGGCAACTCTGCGTTAGGGAAAGATTTCTTAGCTAAGAAACAAACAAACAAACAAATTACTGAACAGAATCTTCATCAAAATTTAAGACTTAAAAATAAAAATAGGACACCTGGGTGGCTCAGTTGGCTAAGTGTCTGCCTTTGGCTCAGGTCATGATCCCAGGGTCCTAGGATCGAGTCCCACATCTGGTTCCTAATTCAGCGAGGTGCCTGCTTTTCCCTCTGCCTGGCGTTCCCCCTGCTTTTATGCTCTCACTCTCTCTCTCTGACAAATAAATAAATAAAATATTAATAAGTAAATAAATAAATAAAACTTTTAAAAATTTAGATTTTTATTTTCAAAAAGTACTGTTTACAAAATAGAAAGACCACAGACTGGGGGGGGGGGGATTCCAAATCATGTATTTAATAAGAGATTTGTACCCAGAATTTTTTAAAAGTCACCTCCTGCAACTCAATAATGAGAAACAAACCCAATGAAAATATGGGCAAAATATTCCAACAGACATTTCTTCAAAGATACATGAATGACTAATAAGCACACAAAAAGATGGCCAATATCATCAGTCATTAAGGAAATGCAAATTGCAACCATAATGAGACACCACCACATACTTCTAGAATGACTACAATCAAAAAGACTGAAAACACCAAATTTTGGCAATGATGTTGACAAACTGGATTCCTTATCCACTCCCACTGGGAATGCAAAATGGCACAGGTACCCAGATGACCTAGGAATTCCAATCTTAGGTATCAACCCAATTCCAATCAAGGTATCAAACATATGTCAACACCAAGACTTCTATACAAATATTCACAGAAGTATTATTTATAATAGCCAAAATCCAAATCTTCATTAACTGGTTAATAGATAAACAAAATATTATCCATAGAATAGAATACTATTCAGTCATGAAAAAAGAAAAACCTGATACAGATAAAGCCCCAAAACATGTATATGTAAAGCCCCAAGTCATGTATATGAAGTTTTCAGAAAAAGCAAATCTATAGACTACGCTATAAAGAACTATTCTGGTCTCTGTTTCCAGTTTCTGGTACACAACTTCAAAAATCCTTGGAATTTCCTGAAGATAGGAGTGTCTGTTAAGCTAATGAGGTGAGTCACAGAGACAGATTTAGGATCAGAAAGACCAATCACATCATTTAATACATATCCTCTCTTTTCTGATCTGCCACCTCCCTACCAGCCACCATAAATAATACTTATCACTAGATAGCAAATTTACCTATTGACAATATAGCCAAGAGTCAATAAAGAGAGAGAAAAGATGTACAAACCAAATGGTACAAATTATATTGGTCATATATGTGTGTTCAAAATTACATTTCTTTGGCAATTCAAAGAGTTTAAATTACTTGTTGGTGAACTCACCCCAACATTTTACACAGAATTCCTTTAGTATGCTTTGTACAAAAGAATATTTTCTGTATATCTAAATACTTTATTTTTATAATACAGCCTGCATTTTCTAAGGCATTCAACCACACTTAGCTCTGTAACCAAGGTAGGCAAGTTTAAGTTCAGTGGACTGGTGAAGGAGAGGTAGCTGGGACTGACTTTACCCATGTGGAAATAATTGCTTTCCTGGCCTAAAGCTCTTCCTATTAGGATCAAAACAAACTGATGTTATCTTAAGAGCCCTTCCAATTTTTGAAAAATAAAACCTAAGTGTTCCATACTTAGCCAGATATTGTCCAGATATTGTTTGTTTTGTTTAAGGAGAAAATTATGGCACATTTATTTTTGTATTTAAATTAAAAGCAGAGTTCCTATTAGGAACAAAATAAGGGCACTTGAACAGATAATCATCTCAGTATAAAAAGGCACATGCAGAGTGGGTAGAGACAAGGCCACCAGCTTAAACGTTGTGATATGGTATTTTTAAAAACCTCAGCTTAGCCCCTGGCCTTCTTTGTCTGCACCAGAATTTTCCAAATAAATCCTGTTCACCAGGAGTACATAACAATGCCACAGCATATAACATGATGAGCCACTTAAAGTAGATTTAGTGACAAAGATAAAATATTCCAGTAAGATTAAAATACAAGTTCTGAAGTTCAGTGTTTTATGATGTAATTCTGGCATGGATTCTGAATTTTCCAAACACCTGCCAAAATATAACATGCTGTGTTGATTAATGGAATTAGAAAACTGAAAACACACACACACACGCACGCACGCGCGCGCACACACACACACGCACGAAGATGCTACATAAATCAGTCTCGTGCTTCTGCCAGTTCAATATTTAAACCACCCAGACTGATAGCAATTAAGAAATAAACCTTTTCTTTAAATGAGCAAGATAGCAATCCCACAACCTCTTTGAAGCCTTTGAATGTTTCATCACCCTAAAAGTAATGACCACTGGCTTCAATTGTCTCCAACTTTCTGTTCTGTAACCAAAACTCATTTCTTCCCACCTCATTAGAGAAAGTTTTGGGACCTCCCTGCATTACCTGGCTTGTTATAAATACTCTGACCCCTAACTTTTCTCTCTAGATCATTTTCCATATTTATTTCTTCTCTCTTTTTCTAAAGGATGCTAACCATTTCCCCCATAGGCTTTTTTAAAAAGCTACATTCTGGCTGTTGCTTGAAAGAAAGAAACATTATATTAACTTTCCTAGGCTAAATTCTAATAGATTATTTGTACAGCTTGTCAATAAGTATACAATTTCCAGAAGAAATAAAACAATAGACTTGAAAGAGTTATTCAGGTACATTCTAGATTGGTCAGAATTCCTTTCTTCTTTTTTCCTTAGATGGCATGGGGATATGGGAGAAAGCTAATCAAGTTAACAAAGACTATATTTCAAATGGCAATGAACATATATAAAACATCTTAATATTTTCTTTCTGTCAAAATATAACATGTAAATCAGAGGTCTTCTTATAGAAGAGATAAGCCAATTTCCCTTGATAGGATAACTGAGCCTTACTCTGCACTTCTGCAAAGTCAGGATCTCACCATTCACTGTGGAACTTTTGTCCTAAGACTTGAAATGATCAGAACTAAGTTTCTACTATATAATGACTCTACCCTGTTTTTCAAATAGAATTCTTAGATTTATTGGTGAATTTCGCCTTTTCTAGCATCACACTTCCTCCTGCTATGTTTATTCTATGTATGGAAACAAAATCATGATCAGCAGAATTTGGTTGAGTAGGAGAATTCAAGTCTGTAACTAAACATATATTCTGTATATTACTAAACTATTGGCACATGACGGCTGAAGGCACTGGCAATACAGGCTGACCAAAATATTTAAAGTCTGTCTTTCATCACCAGTTCTCATTTCACACACTCATGAATAGCCACAGTTCAGAGATCTCCACATACTCCTTCTAATATAGAACATGCTCAATTGTATTTAAAGAAAAAAGTTATCAGTGCACCTGGGTGCCTCATTCAGTTAAGCATCTGACTTGATTTCAGCTCAGGTCCTGATCTGTGGGTCATAAGATCAAGCCCTGCCTTAGGTGCTGCACTGGGCATGAAGCCTGCTTAAGATTTTCACCCCACCCCACCCGGACTCTCTCACTCTAAAAAAAAAAAAAAAATTATCATTTAGGATAGGCTAAATTCTAATAGGCTTACTTTGTGCCAGACATTGTGTTAACTTTACACATATTATCTCATTGGTTTCTCACAAACTAATGCACAAAGAGTATGGTTTTATCCCTATTTATAGCAGAAGACACCGAGTAGCAAGGTCATAAGTAGCAAGTGGCAAGTTATGGACTCAGCCACTGAATCAAATATAAAGCTTCCTCAGGGCAGCAACCATATTAGCTTTATTTACCATTACAACCCAGGACCTAGTATAGTGCCTGACACCCAATTAATATTTGGAGAAGAAAAGAAAGGGAAAGGGACACTAGATCTGACCCCAGTGCCATGTGTTAGCTGTCTTTACGATGCTATCAATAGGGGCGCCTGGTTGGCTCAGTGGGTTAAGCCTTTGCCTTCTGCTCAGGTCATAGTATCAGGGTCCTAGGATCTAGCCCTGCATCAGGAATCTCTGCTCAGCAGGGAGCCTGCTTCCCCCACCCCCCTCTGCCTGCCTTTCTGCCTACTTGTGATCTCTCTCTCTGTTAAATAAATAAAATCTTTTTTAAAAAAAGATGCTCTCAGTAAGTATTTATTCATTTGATCAGATTTTATAAGCCATTAGTTTCTGGCATTCACCAGACACCAGGCTACAGACTTCACTATTTGAAATACTAACACTTTGCTTATTAAAGACTTACATATTTCCTTAGGTGGTATTAAAAGAGAAACAGTAAAAATATATAAAATATTTAACTAGGGAAAAAATGCAACTTTAAAAATATAAATGTATGAAATCTTACTTCTAGATTTCTTTATATAAAGAATTTTTATTCACAAAGAAGAAAAAATATGTAAAGTATTATACTAAACTGGATACAATATTGAACAATTTCAGCAATGCTGGAAATGGATCTTAAAATCTGAATCATCAATTAACTGTGTGAACAAGATTGAACATCAAATACGTATATTTCATAGTCTCTTCAAATAGTTCTCAATTCATGAAAAAATTTGATATCAAAAAATATATCATTTTATTACAAATTTCATCATCATTTTGAAATAATACAGCCCTAGTACTTATTATACATATAAATCTGTATTTATGGCTATATTTATCTTAAACTAAGAGCTGATTAAATCAAAGTGACATTTGCCATATAAGTTCTAAATAACTCTATTACTGGTTCACCAGACATATACTAAAATCCTTATTATGTGCTAGGCAGGGTCTAAACCTGAAGAAACAGAAATCCATACCAAAAAGTTCCTATCCTTACTCCATCAATTACATTTAAGGCAAAATATTCCCTATTAGTTACTTAAAGCATGTTCCAGAAAGGCAAAAAAAGGTTTCCATTCTAATAAAACATGCAGAATACCTAATACCACACAGTAATAGAAAACAAAACTAGATACTGGATCAAATCCCCTAACCATCTTTCCAAAACAGCCAAATCCATGCTGCTGTGCTCTGCTTTACATACAAAAATCTTTAAATACACTTCAAACTCCTTGCTATCATCTGTTTCGTCTTACTCAGACTGTGTGTTTTTTGAGTTCAAAGAAGACGTAAGAGTGAAAAATACTTCTTTAAAATAGTTTACAGAGATGACTAGGTATTAAAATTAGATTTTAATAGCTGTGTATACTAGATAAGTAGTAGTTCTATAATAGATTAGTAGATCTATATAAATATAGATAATGGAGCCCTAAGCTAGACACGATGGACAGTCTTTGGGGATGGAGCCCACGCACCTAAACTTTTTTGGAGCTCCATGGGCAGTTGTCATGTCACAGTAAAGGCTAAGAACCACATTTTTTTAAAAAGAGGGGGTGGCGTCTGGGTGGCTTACTTGTTAAGCATCCAACTCTTGATTTCATCTTAAGTCTTGACCTCAGGGTTGTGAGTTCAAGCCCTGCAGTGGGCTCCACACTGGGCGTAGAGTCTACCTAAAAAGGAGGGGGCTGGGGGAAGGAGGGCACATAAAGCTGCCTAAAGTAGAAAATGTTAAAGCTGTATAGGACCTTAAAGATCAACTAATCAAATCATTTCTAAAGTATGAATTTGAAGTTGTGAGAATTAAATAAACTGTCTAAGATCACATAGTTATTAAAGCCAGGAAGAGAATCCACATGGACTAGCATGCAGATTAGGGTCCTTTCCAGCACACAAACCTGGCTCTTCTACTTGGAAAGGAAGTAAAGTATAAATTCTTGATTCACAGGCTTACTCAATGTAAGCACTCATATAGTAAATTCTCAGGGAAATGTGATTTAAAAAAAAAACAAAAAAACCTACAGTTGATCCATGAACAACATGGAAACTAGAGACACCAACCCCCAGTAGAGTCAAAAAAACTGCATATAAATTTGACTCCCCAAAAACTTAACTACTAATAGTCTATAATTGATTGTAAGCCTTATAACATCATCAATCAACACATATTTTATATGTTGTAAATTTTTTAAAAAGTCTTCCCAGGGGTGCCTGGGTGTCTCAGTGGGTTAAGCCTCTGCCTTCAGCTCAGGTCATGATCTCAGGGTCCTGGGGTCAAGCCCCGCATATCAGGCTCTCTGCTCAGCAGGGAGCCTGCTTTCTCCTCTCTCTCGGCCTGCCTCTCTGCCTGCTTGTGATCTCTGTCAAATAAATAAATAAAGTCTTTTAAAAAAATTCTTCCCAAAAAACTGCTTCCTAGCTTATATAATTTAATCAAGATACCAAAGATCCAGCCCTCACACAGGACTGTACAAAAAAACATATCAACATGGTTAGACATTTACTGACTGAACAGAACTGTGAAGGGTCAGTATTTTTTTCCATTCACTTTAAGTCACATATTTCTCTATACATACTAAGGGGGAACAGTGATAATCGGAAGGCATAAAAAAATCATGGCTGATCACATAATCTTAGAGGTCTTAGCTACTCTGCTATTTTCCAGCTGTCGAGCTATAGGATAACTGAATAATTAGAAAACTGTAAATAAGTGAATTACATTGGCAGAGACTATACAGTACAGTGGAATGAGTGGGCATTAGAGTCAGACTAGTGCTCAAATCCTAGCTCTCCCATTTCGTAGCTATTTGATCAAAGGCAAAATGTTTAAACCCTCTGAGCCTCATTTTATCTATAAAATGAGCATAATAATTTCCCCCTTGGTGAAGATTTTAAAAAGATAATGTGTCACCCCTTTGTTTAAATCCTCCAATGATTTACTATAACTTCTAAAGCCAGTTTCAAACCCTTCAAAAACTATCTTCTTATTTTCTGAGAGAGGAACCAGGTTTCTGGTCTCAACATTTCTTAAAACTTCCAGGAAGAAATGCCCAATAACTAGACAAAGTGTAGGCTTAGAGTCAGAACACAGGGAAGGGTGGAAAAGCAAATGTCAGTGTCATAGTGCAACCAAACAATAACTTACTCAAAGACTGATCTTTTCATAATTTGGATATACCAGTCTTTATTCTTCCTACTTGATAGTACTGTCATGGAGTTACTTCTTAATCTCTGCTTAACAGCAATAGGCTAGAACAAATTTTTAAGTGCCCTAGGATAAGTAAACTGCTTGCCCCTCTCCTCCCTTAGCATTTCATAAATTTTCCAATATGATAAATACAGTTCCAATATGATAAATTACAGCTTCTGTTTAAATAATTCCCTAAGGGACACCTGGGTGGCTCAGTTGGTTAAGGGGCTGTCATGATCCCAGCGTCCTGGGATCGGCTCCTTGCTTCTGCCTTCACTTGGGGTCATGATCTCAGTGTCCTGGGATCTAGCACCATGGGGCTCCCTGCTCAGCAGGAAGCCTGCTTCTCCCTCTCACTCTGTCCACCCCCCAGTTTGAGTGTGCAAGCTCTTTTTCTCTCTCAAATAAATGAATAAAATATTTAAAAAAAAAAAAAACCTTTGTCCAACATTAATACCTCTTAATGAGGTTAGTAACCTGTGGCAATCCCCAGTAACTGGTAACTGGGAGGGAGAAATGGATCAAAAGCCAACTGCTTTAACTACTTCCTCTCCATTATATAAAATATGTACATATCCAGTACGTGTTGATATGCTCAAAAGATTACGTTTAAAACTGTCTTGCATGGGGCGCCTGGGTGGCTCAGTGAGTTAAAGACTCTGCCTTCGGCTCAGGTCATGATCCCAGGGTCCTGGGATCAAGCCCCGCATCGGGCTCTCTGCTCAGCAGTGAGCCTGCTTCCCTCTCTCTCTCTCTCTCTGCCTGCCTCTCTGCCTACTTGTGATTTCTATCTGTCAAATAAATAAA
>PISX010017359.1:16818-45149 GCA_004024625.1 Mellivora capensis | reverse complement strand
TCCCTATGACCCTGCAATTGCACTACTGGGTATTTACCCCAAAGATACAGATGTGGTGAAAAGAAGGGCCATCTGTACCCCAATGTTTATAGCAGCAATGGCCACGGTCACCAAACTGTGGAAAGAACCAAGATGCCCTTCAACAGACGAATGGATAAGGAAGATGTGGTCCATATACACTATGGAGTATTATGCCTCCGTCAGGAATGATGAATACTCAACTTTTGTAGCAACATGGATGGGACTGGAAGAGATTATGCTGAGTGAAATAAGTCAAGCAGAGAGAGTCAGTTATCATATGGTTTCACTTATTTGCGGAGCATAACAAATAACATGGAGGACATGGGGAGATGGAGAGGAGAAGGGAGTTGAGGGAAATTGGGGGGGAGATGAACCATGAGAGACTATGGACTCTGAAAAACAACCTAAGAGTTTTGAAGGGGCGGGGAGTGGGAGGTTGGGGGAGCCAGGTGGTGGGTATTATGGAGGGCACGCATTGCATGGAGCACTGGGTGTGGTGTAAAACTATGAATTCTGTTACGCTGAAAAGAAATGAAATTAATAAAAAACAAAACAAAACAAAAAAAACTAAGATAACTTTAGTATGTTTGCAGAGGAGAAAGACCTAATGATTCCCCAAATGTCATGATTTGTCATGGCTCCAGGATAAAGGTCCAGGAGCTGTAGGTAGTTGTACAAGGCCCTGCCTTATCTATTCCCTGACCAACTGTACAGTCTCACCTGCCCTGTCTTCCTTGAGCGCAAGACACACAAAGTTGTTTACTATAAAACACATGTTCACCTCTCCAGCCTTTGCACTTAAGGCTGATTACTTTAACTTAAATATTTTTTCTTATCCTTTCAGCCTGGAAAACTCTTACACATTCTTCAGGACCAAGTTCAAGCAATACCTTTTGCCAGCTCCCTGGTGGGATGAGCAGTCCCTCCTCTGTGGAGCAAACTTCATGAGCTGACTTCAAGCATTTATCATATTACACTGTGTTGTGATTTTTGACTCTCTCCCACTAAACTACTGGAGAAGAGTTACTTGCTCATATTATATAGTACTTAACATAGTAAGTGATCAATATTTTTTTGATCAATAAGTTTTTAAGTAATGAAAAACTGCAGTTATAAATGAACAAAATCACTGAGAGGAGGGCAATAGAGGAAGGAGATTAATTTCTGACTTTCGAGTGCAAAGTAATCACATTTCATACACGTAAAAAATGGTCTTTGAAGATGCAAATTAAGTATTACAACATGCAGAGCTGATACACTGGCAATAGAACTGATATATTCTTTTTCAAAGATTTTTATTTATTTATTTGAGAGAAAGAGCAAGCATGAGCAGGGGGAGGGACAAAGAGACAAACAGACTCCCCATTGAGCATGGAGCCCAAAATGGGGCTCAATCCCAGGACCCTGAGATGAGGACCTGAGCTGAAGTCACTGCTTAACTGACTGAGCCACCCAGGTGCCCGAGAACAAATATATTCTTAAGAATGACAGACATTATTAAGTGAGATATGTTAGAAGCCATAGATCTTGCCCTGATGCAGTCTCTGCAAGAGAAGAGATACTTGCTTTTCCAGAATGAACACATTCTAAGGCAAGCTGACATATTTCAGATTTATCAGAGCCAAATCATTCTGGTCTACTGCAGTGTTATTCACAGAAGAGGGGATGTTGTGCTTGCTCACTATGAATGCCAGTTTTCCTGCTCAACATGTTCCACCTGATCAAGATGAAACTGCT
Organism: Mellivora capensis; assembly: GCA_004024625.1. NCBI lineage: Eukaryota > Metazoa > Chordata > Mammalia > Carnivora > Mustelidae > Mellivora > Mellivora capensis. The sequence continues at coordinate 43,391 of PISX010017359.1, read as the reverse complement.
ATCCCGCCAGATGGAATCTTACTATAACTGTTCAATCCCTTAAAGATATCAAGATGAATCATGCAATGGGACGGAAGTCCTGTGTGACTAACCTGGTTTATATGACATTCCTTAGCTTCTGCAACTCTGCCCTATCTTGGTTCTCCTCCACCTGAATTACTAGAACTTGAGACCTTAAAATAGCCTTATCAATTATCTAGTCCAAATTTTGGAGGAATTTTTCTGACTTTTCCTTTTTCACATGGAACTCAATCTCTTCTGAACTGCTCAATTTCCCCCTCGGCTCAACTCTTGACTTTCTGTATTTCCCATTCATTCACTGATTCATTCAGCTTACTCACTTAACACATATTAATTGTCTTCAATGTTCCAGTCCCTGTTCTTTACATTGAGTTTACTGCAATGAACATGAAAGAACAGGTCTGTTCTCTCAATAATTTCCCTGCTTAGGTGGGACTACATCTGTTTCCAAGGATTTGACTCTTCTCTCTTTGACTTATTGCTATTTGTTTATTTCAATTTTCAAGGATTCTATTCCTGGAGCTCCAGGTTCATTTCCTGTCTCATGGTCATGTCTTGCCAGCACCTCAAACTCAGTATGTCCTGGACCAAACTCATCCTCTTCCTCCCACACTGCTCCTGTCTCCAGACTTTCTGTTTTGTTAATAGTATCATCATTTCCTTGTCACCAGGCACAAAGCCTCAGGGACATTCTAATTATTTCCTCTTCTTGGTCCTAATACATCACCTGATTTTGTCTATTCTTCTTCCATCTGGACAGACAGATTTCACATCTGTTATTTCCTTTTCTTATCCACTGCAATGTATTGAATTTGGATCCTCATTTCAAGCCAAATCTTTTGCACCTTCACACAACGATGTGTTATATTCTATTTACTTCTTCCCCTAGAGCATCCTAGTCATTGCTGCCTAATTAATTTTAGGGCTATGTTAGAGAATATTATAGGTATAGACCAGCTACTATCTTTCAAAGTACTTCTTTTAAAACTATTTTCCTACCATCACACTCTACAAATATGCACAGTCTCAGCTCCTTGGACACTCAAAACCATCCATGTTCAGGCCTCATCACTCCCTCTCCAAGGATATGTCCTCATAGTCTTTGTATATCACCACCTCTCCCTTGGATTTCCTTTCTCCTCCTTCTGCTCAATCTTGAAATTACTCCCCTCCTTCCCAGAAATTCATACAATAGCTTAGTGTTCAGAACATTGGTTTTAGAGTCAGACATCCCCTTCAAAACCCTGTTCTGCCAATTACAAGTTGTGCAACCTTAGAAAGTTTACCTAAGAACCCTGTGTCTCAATTTTTCTATTAACAAAATGTAAGGGGAAACCTAGATGTGGAAGAACTGTGAGGATTAAGTGGAATAATACCCAGCTCACAATATTTGATACATGTCACTATCAAATCTGTGTGCTCACACAGGAATTCTGAGTGACTTCCTTAGTAGTGAAAGTCTCTAATGGGGCCAATGTAACTGAGCACCCCTTGAACACTGTAGCCTCAGGCTGCCAAGAGGCAGGAAGCTCATAAGCATGTGCTTTCCTGATCTGTGAAATGGCTCCCACATTTCCTACTCAGAGAGTGTTTCCTCAGAGAGGCCTCCCCTGGTCTTATCTAAAATCCCCATGCACCTCTACTTAATGTCTATACCTGATCTTCTTTATTTTCATCACAGCACTTTTCACCAGGTGAAATAATGTCTTTCTTGCTCTCTTTCTTATTTATCTTCACACTAGAAAGTGAGGTTCCCATGGCAGGTCTGCACAGGCAGGATCCACATGGGCAATTCCACATCAGCAGGTTCACACAGGTGGATCTACACAAATAAGGTCCCTATGGTAGGTCCACATGAGCAAGTGCACAGGGGTAGGTCCATATAGGTGGGCCAACATAGGCAGAGTCCACATATATATGAGGTCCCCATGGCAGGTTCCTATAGTCAGGGTCCACACAGGCAGAATCCACAGAGGTAGAGTCCCTCTCACAAGGTATTGTGAATAACCCAGTCCACAGTAATTTATCCTCATTTGAAGTCCTGTAACAAATTTCATTTATATTTAGTTGAATGGATGGCCATAAGGATGGCCATTGTCTATGCCATATTCAGCTTGTGACATTTCTTTTGTTATTAAGTATTACTAGTATTTGAATATGAAGTTATTTCTTATATGTGAAGTTATCACTCATACCTTCTGTGATTATTTATCATATTTCCCAAATCAGACTATAAACTACTGAGGCCAAGACATACTTTTGCGTATCTCCTAGCACTCTCCATGTGATGCACTAACAAACATTCATTTACTTATTGACCTTTAATAGGTACCTGCAACAGTTTTCAATGCCAGGCATGTACTGTCCATAAATAATTAATTGAGTGATATTATTCAATTATTCAGTGTGCAGGTTCAGAAGAAGTGGCTCTTGGCTCTCCTGGAAGGCTGGTCCAACCAGAGACTGTCAACTTGTTAGCTGAATAACCTCAGATGGGCCACAAATTCCCAGAGACTTTCCAGTCTGTTAAACAGAGATAATAACACTTTTCTTACAGAATCATGAAAGAGATATTTAATAATGCCTTATAAACTGCTAAGTTCCATGTAAATATCAGTTGTTACTATTACCACTAGAATAACATAATGTAATCTGAAACTTGAGCCATTGTGAATAAAATGTATTCAATAATACTGCTTATTATCCAAAGATCTTATTATCCAAAGATCTGATTCTGGCTGTTACAGTGTTCTGAGTAACAACCTCCAGGTAGGACATCACATTGCCAAATGCCAGCATTTCCAGGGGGGACTGCTGCTACTTCAGAGGGAATGCCTGTACCAGCATCTTTAACTGCTGCTGGACATCAGAAAAGGCTGGGGGCCATGAACATCGAGCCCCAGCCCATCCAGAGCGGCTCCCCAAGTTTCAGTAATGAAACTATTCTTTGAATGCCCAAATCCCTGTCATCAAACCACTCCTGAGGTAGCCTGCTTGGATCAGGGATACATGAGCTTGGTGGTACTGCCATCCACAGCCAGGCATTTGATACAAATATGCCTCACGTACAAAGGTGTGTACTCCTATTAGGATTCACATGTCACTCAATAAGTCACTGCCTTCCTTCCCCAAAACTCAGGCATCAGCTTCCTGTGTGAGGGTCACCTCCTGCCTTCAGGCGAGCTTCACTCTGTCTATTCTGAGTCAAGCAGAGCTCCCTTCCCACCTCACCCCTCCACTGGGGCCTAAGGCTTGTTGCTCCAACACACATCACTGTGTGGGAGGGGAAGGTCCATGGGTGATATCATCTGTTTGTAAACAGTTTCCACAAGTTACCTCCCACTAGGAATCGCAGGATCTCAGAGATGGAAGTAGGGCCCCCTCCCACGCAGAGCAGGACTGCCCTTCAGACGCTCCACAATAGGGGTCATTTGGCCTCTGCTGAATGAATCAATGGACCATCTCCTTCCTACCTCACCTCTGAGCAAATACTTTTGCAGGGTGGATGCCATGACAGAGCTTGCTAGTCATTGGGTTACTGATGGAACAGTACCAAGGAGCCAAGCTTCAATTTTCTATGAACCTGGGTGTGTCCAGAGGCCCTGAGTGTCCCTTCCCCTGAGTGGTGGGGATTTCTAAGGCAGTAGCATATGATGCCAATTCTGAAAACAAGGACTTTGGAGTCAGACAGATCCTGGTTCAAATCTTATCTCCCTCACTCACTATCTTTGGACATTCACTAGCTATATGACTTTAGGCAAATCACTAAAACTCTCTGAACCTCAGTTTTCTCAGATTTAAAAAAAATTGGAGTAAAGTCTAGATTTTGAGATTACCCTGGAGATCAGCTGAAAGATGTATGTAGAGTGCCTAGCCCTGTGCCTGGAACAAAGGAAGTGCCCAAAAAGTGGCAGCAATTGTTCCTATTATCACCACCAGTATTACCATCTCCTGCATTCTGAACCAGCCAAGACCACAGGGATGTCATTCTCCCTGTTTCCTCTTTCCTCAAGTGAGTAGGTAAGATCTAAGCCCACAGACCTAGGCTTCAGACCTCAGGATGTTCCTGCCACCACCATCACAGCCACCTCAAGAGAATGACATTGCCATGCTCTGAGCCTAGAAGTCCCAGAAGTCCATGACTCCTGGTTGGGCCCCAGATGCGTGGATGAGGCCTAAAGAGGAGCTTCCCAGGCTCCTGGCACGTTCCCCATCCAGCAAGCAAAGCAGTGGATTGATGATCCTCTGTGGTAAAAGAAAGTCTCAGACTAACTGATTCCAAAGCCTTGGATCGTTGGATACAAGAACTGCAGATCCAAATCTTTCCCACATAACAGCTTGTGCAGGGCCTGATGGGCCGGAGGGTGAGCACATCAGCCTTCTGGTTGAAGTTTCAGGGAATGCAGCAGAGCAGTTAGGAGTATAAGCCTGGAGTAGGACACCCAGTCTTCTCCATCATCCACTGGCTGAGTGACTTTGAGCAAGTCACTTACCCTTGGTTTCTCTTCTGTAAAATGGTTTAAAAGCACCTACTCCCACTGAGTCATTGCAAGAATGCTGTGAGGTGGTGCATGTCACGTCAAGTCCTTAGAACACTGTCTGGCTCCATTTGTGATTTCTGCTATCATAATTAAGTACAGGAAGCCACTCTTGTTCAGTCATGAATTTGATTTTTCTCCCTTTCAAGTATGCCAAGCCACGGCTAATTGAGAGGTAATGGACAGGGTAACAGAACACGATAATAAACACATGAATGGAAGAACAATAGGAAACAAAGAGTTCTTGAGAGGTTGAAGCTTTATTATAACATGAACATTTATTAAGCACCAACTGTGTGCAAAGCCTTGCCAAGGGTAGGGTCCAATATTCCACACATGGTGCTCAGATTCCAGGGGAGAATAATCACACGGGGGTCAAAGAGTTTGGTGGGCCTGAGAACAGGGTGGGTTTTGGAACATCCAGTGCAGGTAGGTTTGAGGGGGGGGGGGGGGGGAAGGGAGGCACACCCCAACCTAGCCCTGAGCGGGAGCACAGTGACATGCAGCAGGGACTTGGGTGGGGAAACAGGATTCAGCAGCAGCCTCAAGCAGCTCACAGGGTGGCGGGGGCCTCAGCAGCCACTACAGCAACCTTGGCTCTGGACGTTGCTGGAGCTCTGGCTGCCACCCCCACAGCAGCTGCAGCACCCGCTTCGACGCTGTCGGCGGCGCCTCCTGGGGAAGCAGCCGCAGCCGCTGGAACCACAGCAGCCTCCAGAGCCACAACAGCCACCGCCGCTTGAACCACAGCAGCCACAGCAGGAAGACGAGACTGTGGGTGCAGGAGCGGGACACGGAGCAGGGCCCTGGGAAGACCCCTTGGAAAAGCCTTTGGCGGAAGCCGCGCTCTGCTGGGAGGACATGGTGGAGCTCAGCTCCTCACAGTGAACCTGGAAGACAGGAAGCCTTTTACACGCTAGCAGGCCTTTCCACTCCAACAACTGAACTCAGGGCTTTAGAAATGTGGTTGGCTTTGTGAGCAAGCTAGCCTGTCCTGGTGCAGGGGAGAAAGGAGGGGAAGCAAAGAAACACACCCCAACCAGGTGCTTCCAGTGAGTTAGAGACGTAAAGCAGGGAACAGTCTGTGTAGAATCAATGGGTTTCCATTTTCTCTGAGTAAAATAAGGACCACCCAAGTTCTCCACAGTGGAAGCTAGAGAGGATATGATGGAAAATTTATCTGCATGATCTAGTCCAAACTCTTCTTTTGGCTCTCTTCTCTTCTCCCATTTTCCTGTGGCCACAGACCTTCAAGTGCGGTTCACATAGTTATTAGCATTGTATAAACACTCCATCAGTTAGAAAATACCCAAATCACACATAAGGACCAGATACCTGGGTCTAAAGAACCCACAAATCAAGAATCAAGTCCTGGTCATCATTCCTGCCTATGGCCCATTCCCAAATACAGGGAAAAGAGTGTAACAGTCTACACAGTGGTGTAGAAGATGGAAATACATCCTAGTCCAGGGAGCCAAAGACTAGGGTTCTAGCCACATTCTGCTAACCTTGCAGAAGTTACCGTCCCCAGTCGGGCCTCCATGTCCTCATTGGTTCCATGAGAGGTTGGCTCACTTGGAGCCTAAGGCATGGCTCTGCCTCCTTCTACCCTCTGCCTTCAAATCTAGAACTACCCGCGAGGTCCTGCTTGGACACTTACCAGACACTGGCTCCACTGGAAGACTCAATTCGTTCTCCAACTGGAATGGGGCACCTGCTAGGCAGTGGACTGAGCAGTGTCCAGCCAGAGAACCTTTTATAAGATTGCAGTCAGGAACTGCCTCTTGGGAGGGACCCATTTCCCAATAGACATGGTCAGCTGATGCTCACATCCCAGAGACATTCATCACTCAGGTAGCACTGTAGGTGGTGCACGTGGGTATTCAAGTCACTTCACAGAGGTGCCAGGATTGCTGTGGCATGTTTACTTTCCAAATAAGTCACTGTCCATAGCTGGGAGGGCTGTGTGTGTGCTAGGAGAAGTTATAGGGGCTCAAGTGGGATCTGGGACCTCTCTTTAGGACCTGTTCTCTTTGGTCTCTTCTACAATACACACACACACACACACACACACACACACACAGTTCTCCCATTCTCACATCCATCCCTGTGTAGTCATTTACTTGGTGGTGGTAGTTTACCTAATTTACTATCCTGCTTTGCATCTCTCTGACTCTTGGTCCTTGGCTTTTCAATTCAGGCCACAGGCTATATGAAAAGCCTGCTGGGCTTCATCTAGAAGCTTCCAGATAACACTGAATTAAGATGATGGTGGGGATATGCCTATGGGAATCCCAGTGGTGATTTCTCTCTGTCACTGGAAACAGGAAGAAAAACCCAGACAAAGTTATGGAAACTTTAAGACCAGAAAAGCTGTGAATGTAGTCAGGTTGCCATATCCCCATACATCCCTGGAGGCCTAAGAGAAAAATGTGCACAGGATGCTTGGCCCAATTGCAAAATGCTAAGCCAGCTTGTGGGACTCTTTGCTTCTTACTCCCCGCCCCCACCAAAATCCTTTTGAAGATAGGTTCTCCTTGGAACCACCGGCCAGAGGAAAGAGGAAGGAAGGAAGGAAGGAAGGAAGGAAGAAAGAAAGAAAGAAAGAAGAAGGGAGAGAAGGAAGTCAAGCCAGGCCTTTCCTAAGGTCCAAAGTGTCCATGAGAAATGGTGCTTTTAGTAACTGAGTTTTAAGAACTGGGATAGTTTGGAGGTCAACTGGCTTCAGAACTTCTTACTGAATGCAAGTACCCACAACCATAAGATAAAAGAGAAATCCAAGACTAAGAATTCAAGAGTTGATGGTTAAGAGACAGGTTGGAGGTAAGTGGGCTGGGCATGGAATGGTGGAACAAGACAAAGAATGGTCAATCATGAAAGATACCAGTTTCATCTAACATACTTTAAGAGCCTGATTAACATGTTATTTATACCTGGGGGCACCTGTTGGTGAGTACAGGTGAGACATTCTAAGAGGTAAGGACTTATTAGAATAGAGAAGGAAGTGATGAAGTAACAAGGCCTCTGGGAGAAGGGATCTCTACTGGGAGATGACATCGGCAACTGCAGGAATGGTCTATGAACTTGCTACAGTCTCATATACTAACTTACTTCACCTAGCACTGTTAACTCATATCAAAGGAAAAGCTAATTGTTCTTCTGGTCTATAAAAGGCTGATTTGGAATTATCATTCCTACATAAAATTTCTGAGTATTTCCTAAAGAAATCAGCATATTTCTAAAGAAAATGGAAAACTCACCACTGTGACTAAAGCCCTCCTGTTTCCTCTTAACACACATGCGCGTGCGTGCGCGCACACACACACACACACACACACACCCCACATGGAGACAGTGTTTGGCAGAGGAGGATGCCCTTTTGGTTCTGTACAGAACCCATACTCAGCCTTTCAGGATCCAGGGAAAATGGGCTCAGACATTTCATACCTGCCTCCTAAACTCACTCCCCCAAATCCAACACTCTCCTCTCTAGTAACTGATGGAAGCACCTGGGATTATAACCATCAGAAAAGTAAAGGGTGTTTATTTATTGGAGCCCAGAATGAGCACTTGAGGAGACCTTATCCCCATAACTAGGAGATAAAGTCTTCTTTAAACTATCACCCATGCTTGAAGGAAACCCCCTTTTCAGAGTATCTCACTTCACTGTGACCTTTCTGGGTATCACCATCCTCCCCTCTGAAAACCCATTCCTGAATTCCATCATGCAAAGCTTGTGTCAGGGCAATAATCTCAGACATGACTCTTTCCTTCGAGGCTAAAGTTTCCAAAATCAGAGCATAATAGTGAATATTGTTTCCCAGAAGTCTAGAAGCTTCAGTGCCAAAATCTTCTTCCCAAACTGAATTGTAAAGTAATCACTTGCACTTAAGAAAATGGAAGGGGAGAGGGCTTGATGGAGGGGTGTGAATGGGAGAGGTGAACAGACATAATCAGGAGACTGTGACATCAGGAATAAGAAGCTTTATTGTTACAGAGAAAGCAGCTTCATAACTGAACTCCAACAACAAGTCCTCCAAAGATCTATGTCTGAGAGGGAATCAGGCTAGTGACTGTCACAGGTTAAACCTCTAGACCTCACAATGGAATGGACATGGGTGGAAGGAAGAGGGAAACTCAAAGCATTTCAGAAGCTCTTCCATCCTCTTCTGTTCTTCCAAACGGGGAAAAGAGAATTCTCGGGCTGGGCGGGTTTTTGGCACATTGGCTCCTCTAGTGCTGCTAGTCAGTGCTCCTCATGGCCCAGATCAGCAACAGCCCCCAGAGCAGCGGCCAGAGCCCCCAGAGCTGCTGCAGCATCCAGAGCCCCCAGAAGAGCAGCTGGAGCCTCCAGAGCTGCTGCAGCATCCAGAGGCCCCAGAAGAGCAGCCAGAGCTCCCAGAGCTACTGCAGCAGCTGGAGCCTCCAGAATGGCCACCACCACTGCCACAGCAGCCAGAGCTCTGGTGTCGGCGTCGAAGAGATCGGCGTGGCCTGTGGTGGCTCAAGCAGCAGCCACCACCCCCAGAGCTGCAGCAGCTCCCTCCCCCAGAGCTGGAGCCACAGCAGGAGACTAGAGGTGGGCAGGGGGCTGGGCACTTAGGGGGGCATTTTGGGGGACCCTTGGGAGGACACTTAGGAGTACCCTTGGAGGGGCACTTGGGAGGGGGCTGGCACTGTTGCTGGCTTTGCTGGCAGGACATCTCAGCAGGAAATGAATGAAGCTGAAAAATGAAACACCATTTAAGTTCAGCTAGCCCAAGGTAACTTCTCTACATTTAAAATTGAACTATGAATTCATGAGATTCCATATATATGATGATCAGATTTTTAAACCCAGTCTCCCAAAATCAGTTATAAGAAATATACAAAAGGTTTCAACTGAGGAACTCCATAATTTCAAATGAATTCCTTTTGGTTTTAAAAAGACACCCACCCTTCTTTCCCTTCTACCTCACAGGCTCACCCTCCAGCAGAACTCTCCCATTCAAATCTTTTTTTTTTTTTTTCTGTCTCTTTCTTAGGATTGCCCTCAGCCTGGGGTGTCTCACTGGCTCGGTTAAGTGTCCAAGTGTCTGACTCTTGATTTCAGCTCAGGTTGATTTCAGGTCAGGTCATGATCTCAGGGTTGTGAGATCAAGCCCCACATCAGACTCTGCACTGGGTGTGGAGCCTACTTAAGATTCTTTCTCTCCCAGAGCACATGGGTGGCTCAGTCAGTTAAGTGTCTGCCTGCAACTCAGGTCATGATCCCAGGGTTCTGAGATGGAGTCCCATGTCCAGCTCCCTGTTCAGTGGGGAGCTTGCTCTTCCCTCCACTTCCTCTCTCTCTCTCTCTTTCATAAATAAATAAAATATTTTTAAAAAGATTCCCTCTTCCTAAGATTCCCCCTCTGCCCCTCCCTACCTCTGTCTCTTAAAAAAAAAAATTCTTCTCAGCCCCGGTAGGGTTAATCTCTGCTTGAAACACCAACATCAAGAGTCCCTCCTGGTCCTCAAGATGCACTTTACCTGGTTCAGGCACTGGAGCAGATCACCCAGGATGTAGGTGGACTGAGGTGCTCCTAGAAGCTTCCGACTTTTATACAGGTTCAGCTCTGACCTGGTATCAGGAGGTGTGGGCCATGAGTGGAATACAAACAGCATCTTTCACAAGAGACACCTGTGACTACCCTTTCCTCACATCCTAGGGACCCAAGTCCTCCCTCCATAAGCATGTCAAGTATTAGCCTATCAGGAAGGTCTCCGGAGAATTACAGGCCACCAGGATAGTGATGGTGCTTTGTGGATTGCACACATTGCCTGTTAACATCACAGACAGCTTTGCTATGCTCCCTGTTTCCTCAGCCATGTCAGTGGTGTTCTAGACCTCAGGGATGAAGAGAAGTTCTCTCCTCTCTTTGGTTTGGAAATCCAAAGAAAAATACCCAAGATGGAAATCAAATGGCTCCTTTTAGAATGAGATTAGAAATCCAAAATAAAATGCCAAGCCCAAGCCAATGATCTAATGTGACTTTTTCATTCTTAGATGATGCCATAACCCAGACTAAGAATGCTTGATATCTCAATGATGTTATTTTAGTAGATCTAATACAGACAGTGTGGGTGGTTTGGCTTTTCTCCTTGCCTGAACTTGACATATCAAAAGAACTCACAAATAACACTGATTCAGCACTAATGATCCCCTTGAAAGGACAGAAGAATTCTAGCAATGTCTTTTCTTTGCACATATGGTTCTAAAGAAGGCATTCTTGGTCAGCCCAAGGTGAGGTAGAAAGGACCAGGCATATGCTGAGGGTGGAGCAGTAGAACTAGAACCAAGGAAGTTGCCAGAAGCAAGGCATCAGTTCTGGTCATCCCTTAGAAAATATTAGAGTTAAGCCCTAATGTTTTCTTAAAAAAAAAAAAAAAGTTCATGGTACTTACTTGCCACTGTGGGATGACATTTTAAGAAAGCCTGATCATTATGAAAAAATACAGATAGGAAAAACTTAAAATGCATTTATAATCGCACCTTCTGAGCATTCTTAATATTTTGTTGTTTTCCTTACAGCCTCCATTTATTTTTTCTAGTCTTTTTTTCTTTACTGCATATAGCTTTTTAGTGATTTGTGTTTTGTTTTGACTTCACACAATCTTTATCATAGTATTGTATGTAAGAGTTTACCTTACTAACTTTGCACTTAAGATTTAAGCAAAAACATTTCCCCTGTTGCTATTCATTCTTTGTAAGTATTGTTTTTAGTAGCTATCGAACACTTTCTGGAAGGCACTGAACTCATTTGTAAGTGGTCAAGAGCATGAGAACCAGTCTGTGGTTTGAATCTCATCTCCCCACTTACGAGCTGTATTATGTTTGACAAGTAACATTAGTTCTCTCATTGTCTTCATCTGTGATATGGGAAAAGTAATAGTGTTTATCTCATAGACTCTTTTGCAGATTAAATGAGTTAACATCCATAAAACTCTTGGAATAGTGCCTGGTACATAGTAATCACTCAATGAATATTAAAAGTGAAATGTGATGCTGTCCGACTTCCAAATGGCAGCAAAGAGTGGGCAGGTGGGTTTAGATAAAGCCTACCAAGTGGGGAGCCAGGAAGCTTGCTTTGCCTGCTAGAGCTCTGTGCATCAGAGGATCCAAATCTTGCCCTCTCACTGAGAAATACAGGAAATGATGCATAACACAGGCTCTGAATTTCTGGAAAAAGAAGCCCAATAGAAGTTAAAGAAATTATCCATTTAATACATGGGTATGATAAATTTTGAAGGGAACAATGTACGTACCTTCTTACTTATAATTATTTGGTCACCTAATTGACACACAGTAAGGTCTTTGATTGCAGAAACCCTAAGGGATCTAGGTTAATGCTCAATTTTCAATTTCCATTTCCTTGTTCAGTTGAATTCAGTTCAGTTCATTCCAGTGAACACTCAATTTCCATTTCCTTGTTCAGTTGAATCTGTTATTCAATGAGAAGGATGGGTATCTTCAACAAATTCAAATCCAGATTTTCATTGACAAATCCCAGAAACTTCATGGAATGATAGAACAGATGTGTAAAGGACCTTGGCCATCATTCAGACACAATGGTTCTCAATTCCAGTAAGGGATGGGCATTGACAGTCTCCAAAATTTCACTGGGTGGTTCTAATATGCAATAAGATGAGAATCATTGATTTTGACCATGTTCCTTATTTTACAAATAAGGAAACTGAGGCTCAGAGATGAGAAGAGTCTTGTCCCAGATCACACAAAGACTTAGAGGCAGAGCTGGAATTCAGATCCTGTTATCAGCCCTCTATCTCAGCACCCTGTCTCTTATATATTTTATCTCTTCTTGTGATTTTTTTTCTAGCAAGCTTTATTTTACATAATTTGCTTGTTAAACATGGTTATTGAATTTGGGGTAAAAATCAGAATAAACATGGTGAATCTTTGTCTGAATCTCATGTTTAGTAAAGTTGGAAGTAATTTTTACTGCTATTGCTCTCAGTAACCAGGAATTGAGTACCTACATCCGAAAGGCAGTGTCCAGCATTATCAGGGCTCAGCCAGCTATGGGGACTCAAGAGCCCTCCCTAGGGCAGTACTACCTTGATGGCCTTTCCTTGGGCCAGAAATCCAACTTTGTTCATGCCTCTGAGTTTACCAATCCTGGCGATGCTGAGTCACTGCAACTAACTCCCAAAAGACTGATGACATCACTTTACAAAAAAAATTTGAGTGTTAAATATTGGCCTGATGGGTATATTCTCTTCCTGTAGGAAAACTCCTCAGAGAAATTGAGTCATAATCTGGAGGTGCCTGGTGAGGTAGGATTGCATAATGCTCTCAGGTTTTGATGGTGAACAAAACTAGATGTGCCCATCAGGTCATCCGAATATCTCCAGCCTAGACACATCTGAATGGCCCTAAAAATATCTGCTGTCTGCCTTTCTCTGTGGTTCTTTGTAGATCAACCCTTTCACTTCCAGACCCTGGCCTTGGAACCACATCTGTAGGGAGCTTCTACTGAATAGTGCTCCCACTCATTCCATGCTGATTTTGGAATATTATATTGGGACAGTAATTTCATTATTTGTCTTCTTTTCATTACTCACTATTACCCAGATGCACATTGTTATAAACAGAATAATGCCTCTCCCCTCAAAGGTGGCCATGTCCAAAATCACCAGAGCCCATGAATAGATTACTTTACAGAGCAAAAAAGACTGCAGATGTAATTAGGTTAAGATTATTGAGACAGGGATATTATCTTGGATTATCCAGGTGGGCCCGGTGTAATCCTAGGGTACTTTTAATAGGCAAGAGAATCAGTAGTGAGAGAAAGGAGATGTGACAAGCAAAGCAGAGGTTGGAGTGATGTACTTTGAAAATGACCATGGGCTAAGGAATTTGGGAAGCTTCTAGAAGCTGGAAACAGTGATGAAATATGTTCTCCCCTAGAGCTTCTAGAAGGAACATAGCTCTGCCAATGCCTTAATGTTAGCCTGGTAAAGACCCACATTGGACTTTTGAACTACAGAAGAGAATACATTTGAGTTGTTTTAAGCCACTAAGTTTATGGTAATTTGTCATAGCAGCAACAAGAAACTAATACACATCTAGATTTAAAAATAGATTCAAGTTTCAGAACATGATTTACTTAAAATGAAATTAAATTTATTAAAATTATTTCCACTGATATTTGAAACAAAAGGCTCACATCTCTGAGTTTGAAAAAATGTCCTTGGCCAAGAGGAAAACTCAGTAAAGACACAACAAAGAAAATTCTCAAAGATAAACAAAGATGTTGCCTGAGCTTACAGCTCTGTTACTTACTAGCTGTGTGAACCTCTGTGAACCTATATACTCATCCATAAAATGAGGATAATAACAGTGTCCATCTCATAGGGTTATATGAAGAGTCCTTGAGATAATGTTTATAAAGTCCCTAGCCCTGGACCTGGCATATAGGAAGTGTCGAGTAACCGTTAGTCCTTCTATTCTTATCATTATTGCTATTGTCCCCATCAACAGTAATCAGTGATAAGTGGAAACCAGAGATATCAGGATTATTGGTAGGGCATTCCTAGGCCCTTCTTTCAGCCTATCATCTCCCATCTACCCATTTCCTAGATTGGGGCTTGATAAATTCCATAGAGTAGGATGGAAAGATTGTTACCATTTTGGGCCTATTTGAATTGTCAGGATAGTTTTTGTACCTTTTTTTCCGAAAAGAGGTGGGGCTTCTTATACTTTAACTATGGAGAGCATTTTCCTGTTTATAAGCTGTTTTGGCATTCATATTTTTATTTGAATTTCATGACAACCTTATTGAGTAGAACATAGGGTTATCACCCCTGTTACTCATTATTTTTAAAAAATGAAGCTGTATTTGTCTATTTATATAACTCCTGGTATATTTATAAAATTTATATGAATAAAGTGGATTTATCAATCTAAAAATAGAGGTAAATAATTTTAGGTGGTTATTTACATGAGAATTAAACCAACTCTCATATGAATAATATTACTCTAACAGAAAAGCATAGATCCAGCTTACAGTATCAATCACATCTTTCTTTTGTTTCTTTCTTTAAAAATGTATTTAATGTTACAAATATGCTTCTGATTACATCGATCTCAAACTTCAGATTGTAAAATATGATAGTCTCATTATTACTATTTTCTAAGTATTCTTTTTTTTAAAGCTTTATTTATTTATTTGACAGACAGAGATCACAAGCAGACAGAGAGAGAGGAGGAAGCAGGCTCCCTGCTGAGCAGAAAGCCCAGTGCGGGGCTCGATCCCAGGACCCTGAGATCATGACCTGAGCCAAAGGCAGAGGATTAACCCACTGAGCAACCTAGGCACCCCTCTAAGTATTCTTTAATCATAGTTTTGATTTTTCTCTGTTCCAAGAGTAATTAGTCTGCACTTATAAATACATTTTATTTTATTTTTTAAATTTTATTTAATTTTTTTCAATGTTCCAAGATTCATTGTTGATGCACCACACCCAGTGCTCCATGTACTACATGCCCTCTTTAATACCCACCAGCAGTCTCACTCATCCCCCCATCTCCCCTCCCCTCCAAAACCCTCAGCTTGTTTCTCAGAGTCCACAGTCTCTCATGCTTTTTCTCCCCCTCCGATTTCCCCCAATTCACTTTTCCTTTCCTTCTCCTGATGCCCTCCATGTTACTCTTTATGCTCCGCAAGTAAGTGAAACCATATGATAATTGACTCTCTCTGCTTGACTTATTTCACTCAGCATAATCTCTTCCAGTCCCATCCATGTTGCTACAAAAGTTGGGTATTCATCCTTTCTGATGGCTGTGAAGTATTCCATTATATATATAGGCCACATCTTCTGTATCCATTCATCTGTTGAAGGGCATCTTGGCTCTTTCCACAGTTTGGCAATTGCAGACATTGCTGCTATGAACATTTTGGGTACAGGTGGCCCTTCTTCTCACTACATCACCCCTGTTACTCAAAAAGAACATTGATTCTCAGAGAGGACAAGCAATTTGTCTAAGGTCACAGGTGAGAGAAGATGCCAGGCTTCAACCTCTTTGGGCTCTAGATATCATGCTTATTCCTCAAATCAGAGTGGCCTTAAACCCAGTTTCTGCATGTTCTGTCAGAGAAGTGGTAGAAAGGTCTTGAGTCCTCAGGGGACTGGAATTTTAAAATGGTGTTGGTTAAGCTTTTTTTTTAAGATTTTATTTATTTGGGGCACCTGGGTGGCTCAGTGGGTTAAAGCCTCTGCTTTCGGCTCAGGTCATGATCCCAGGGTTCTGGGATCGAGCCCCGCATCGGGATCTCTGCTCAGCAGGGAGCCTGCTTCTGCCTCTCTGCCTACTTGTGATCTCTCTCTCTCTCTCTGTGTCAAATACATAAAAAATGTATTTGACACAACATTATCCACAAAAGCCAAGATAAGGAAGCAATCTAATTGTCCACCAAGAGACGAATGAATGAAGAAAATGTGATACACACACAGAGAATATTACTCAGCCATAACAAAGAAGGAAATCCTGACATTGTGACAACATGTATGAACCTTGAGGGCATTATGCTACATACATAATTTATGTACAAATACATAAAAAATGTATTTGACACAGAGAGAGAGAGAGATCACAAGTAGGCAGAGAGGCAGGCAGAGAGAGAAGGGGAAGCAGACTCTCTGCTGAGCAGAGAGCCTGACTCAGGGCTCCATCCCAGGACCCTGAGACCATGACCTGAGCTGAAAGCAGAGGCTTAACCCTCTGAGCCACCCAGGCTCCCCAGTGTTGGTTAAACTTGACAACCACATACAGAAAAGTGAAATAAGGTCCCTCTCTTACTCCACTCACAAAAATCATCTCAAGAGGAATTAAAGACTTAACCATAAGGCCTGATACCATAAACTCCTAGAGTATAACATAAGGAAGAAACCCTCCTTGACATGCATCTTGGCAAGATTGTTTTTTTGGATCTGACACCAAAAGCACAAGCAACAAAAGTGAAAATCAACAACTGGGAACACATCAAACTAAAGTTTCTGCACAGCAAAATAAACAATAAAATGGAAATTCAACCTATGAAATAAGAGAAAATGCTTACAAACCATGTATTAGATAAGAGGTTAATATCCAAAATACATTTTAAAAATTCATAAAACTCAATAACAAAAAAAATCCCAATTTTAAAAATGGTCAGAGGAACTGAAGAGATATTTTTTCCAAAGAAAACATCCAAATAGCCAATAAGTACATGAAAAGATGCTCATCATCAGAGAAATGCAAATCAAAACCACAATGAAATATCATCTCACACCTATTAGAATGGCTGTCATCCAGAAGACAAGATGGAATAAGCGTTGGGGAAGTTGTGGAGAAAAGGGAACCTTTGTTAAGGTTTTTTATTGAAAATAAAATTACCATGTGATCCAGCAATCCCACATCTAGGTATATAGTTATAGGAAATGAAAACAAGATATCAGAAAACTATCTGCACCCCCATGTTTATTGCAACATTATCCACAAAAGCCAAGATAAGGAAGCAATCTAATTGTCCACCAAGAGACGAATGAATGAAGAAAATGTGATACACACACAGAGAATATTACTCAGCCATAACAAAGAAGGAAATCCTGACATTGTGACAATATGTATGAACCTTGAGGGCATTATGCTAAATGAGATGTCAAACAAAGAAAGATAAATACTATATGATGTCACTTACATATGGAATTTAAAAAAACCCAACACAGAGCAATAGAGAGTAGAATGGTAGTTACCAGAGGCTGGAGGTGGGGGAATTGAGATGTTGTTAAAGGGTCCAAACTTGAACTGGAAGGTGAATAATCCTGGAGATCTAATGCACAGCATAGTGACATAATCAATAATACTGTATTAATATACTTCAAAGTTGCTAAGAGGCTAGATCTTAAATTATTTCACCACAAAAAAGAAATGATAATTATGTGAGGTGATAAAGTTGTTAGCTAACACTACAGTGATATATAGCAATACATGTATATATCACATCAACACATTGTACACCTTAAACATACACAGTGTTTTATGTCAATTATCTCAATTGAAACATGCACATAAACAGTCTATAAATACTCCTCTTTTGAAAAGATAGCGTCATATGGCCTTAAAATGAGGTTTGAGGTTTTCTTTTTGCCTCAAGTGATTGGAGTGCTGGCTGGAAAAGCCCTGCGGCAGTTCTGGTCTCAAGTCATGAAGCAATATTCTTGCCTGTCTAGGCACCACAACCTTCAAGAAGTGAATACCAGAGATATGGGTGAAGGCAGGGACACCAGGACTGACTCACAGAACTGCAGCTGCATGGGGCCGCCAGGTGCCAGTAGCATTTCCTGGAAAAGCTTCACCCCACAGCCCTGTGCCAGCCCCACTCTGCCTGCCCTTGAATCTCTGATGGGTGGGATGTCACAGCTGCTGGGCCTCTGGGACAGCTGCAGTGTTATCTCTGGGAACTGGGAACATTTCCATAGCTGGAGCCTGGGAGCAGGGATGCTATAGAAGCCCCAGAAGTGAATAACCAGAGAAAGGAGGACTCCTCCCCTATAGAAGTAAGTAAGTTTCCGGGGTGGGGACTCAGAGTAAAAATATCCAAGGAGGCTCCTGGAAGCACAAGCACTGAGGCACCTTGTTTTCCCGTGGAGAGGCTGGAAGCTGAGAGCTCAGGTGAGTTGAGCAGACAGCAGGGAGGGGCTGGCTGCTGAACACAGACACTTGTCACACTGAGTCAGAGGTGCTTCCATATGCTGGGGGGTTGGACTCTCCATCAAAGCTCTGCAAACACCCATGTTGGCCGTCATTAGTGGATGTCTTTAACAGGACATTTTTTAACTCCCAGCTTACACTGAGGACCTATAGAGAGATGGCCCTGTGCTAAGCAGTAGAGAAACACAGAAGACAAGCCATTATCACTACCCACCCAGAGTTGTCAGTCCTGTGGGGGTGAGAGATATTCCCAATCTGCTAGAATAGGAACATGAGCAAAGATGATTAGATAAGAAAAAGTTACAACAGCATAAGCAATACATTGATTCCATTTATCTAAGTCTCCCTGAATATAACTCTATATTTATATATAATACATGTAAATAAACAGGGGAAAAAGTCTGGACAGATCTGTATTAAAATGTTAATGTATTTACTTCTATGTGGGGTATCATGAGCCTTTCCTTTTTCCTTTTGCTTACCTACATTTTCTAATTTTTTCCTGCAATGATAAAATTTTTAACTTAGCACAGAAATATTAAATTCACAGAAAAGACCAGAGAAGGCCTTAAAAAAGTGGTATTTGATGCATTTATTCAACTTTGCAGATATTTTGAATTTCTACTAAGTGCTAGGTCCCGAGCTTGGTACTGAAGACACACAGAGAGATCTACACACAGTCCCATTATTTCTGGGCCTTGAATACTGCCCTCACTTCTCCATCTTCAGTTCAGATGCCACCTCCTTATCTATCTTACACTAGCATCCCTCTCTGTCAGAATCACTCTCTTAGATACTTAATCACCCTTCACAACATTGCTCTGATCCATATGCTCATGTCATGAACTCACTGGAAGCCAGAACTATCAGCTATCCTTCTGTTGAATGTCCAAATCTTGAAAAACATGAGTACTGTAAGTGGTATACTGGATGGAGCTAACTGGAAAGAAGGGGACATCATAGCCCAGACAAGAGTCTCAGTGCCAAAAGACAAAGGAGCTCCTGTTTTCCAGCCCTTGACCCCAACTGGGCATGGAGGATGTGAGTCCTGCTTCTCTTTGTGCTCACTCACAACCCATGAGTCCCTTGCCCCATTACATTCACACAGTAGGCACGTAATGTTTATTGAATTATGAAGACTGCCTAAGGCAGGCCTTGTACCTACATTGAGAAAAAAGGATTCTTTCCACCCAAAGACACCATCTTCCCTCTTGAGATCTCAAAACTCAATTATGTTCATGCCCACAGCCTAAAACATTTTAATTTAACTTTGTAAACCTGGATTTACAGGTTTACAGATTGGGCACCTGGTTTACTATGGTAAGTGGAGAAGGAAGAGAAAAGGAGAGAAGGGGGAGGGGAAAGGAAGGGGAAAAGGAGGAAAGGAAGGAAAGAGAGAAATGAACAGAGATGGGAAATGAATAATAAATACAGTTCTCTCTCCCCCCTCACATGTCATTCTACTTCAAGTAGTGGTGATTCTGTTGATAATAATTAATAATAATAATAGTAATAATAATAAATGTAGAAAGTGAATCTCACTATAATAAGGAGGAAAGATGCCCGTATATCCTGGGAACCCAGATCTGGGATTGTAGTTTGGATCTGGCCTTCTCCCCTGTCGCCCTCCAATATGTTCTCCACCACCTATGCCAAGCACAGTCCTGGACTCTCCAGGCCTTAAGTGACAAGCTTTCCCAGTCACATTCCTGTCTCTGGCAGACAGGTGGATCATGACTGTGTCACATTATAGGAGTCTGAACAAGTTACCAGATGCCTGAGTCTATAGCTTAGTGACCAAATGACCAAGAATTCCCTGCCTCCTTTGTGCCAGACTCTTTCACCAAAATCCAAAGAGCAATCTGAAAATAAGACTGTCTCATCCTAGGACTACAGATTGCTCCATCCAGGAAGTTCAGTCTCCAGAACCTCTTCCTACTCATCCCCCCTGCTCAGCCTCTGCTCCCACTACATCTGCCTCAGTCCACATGGGCCCTCTCATTCTGTTAAATGCCCTCCATTATGAGGACCCCTTTGCTGCAAGATGAAGGCTTCTCCCTCCTCTCAACCCCTGTCCTCTATCCCCAACTCCCCTTCCTTCACCCCTCCACACTTCCAATGACAAAAACTGTGGCCCACAGCTGATGGCAATTGATGCACACAAAACCCACCATCACCATCTCCCCCACAGGCCCCTTCGATTCCCTGAGGAAATACCCAAAGACCCAAGGCTGAGGGTCATCCTGTCTTCTCTCTCTTTCTCCCCCACATCCAATAATGCCCCATGTTTCCTTCTCTCAGCTCTACTGCCTCTTTTCCTCAGACCCTCCCCATCTTTTTAAAAATGTAAATTTGAGCTTATTTAAAACTTGCAGTGACTCCCTATTATGCCCAAGGGGAAAATATCCAAGTACCTCCAAATGCTAAGTTCTTCATATTTTAACAGCTTCTACCTCCCCAGGCTTGTCTCCCCTGCACCACATTAACACTACAGCCACACCAAATTATTACCATTCTTGAATACACCTGGATGCACCCTCAGCTTAGAATGCCCTTCCTCTCCAATTCTTACATGCTACCAAGGGCTGTCCTCTGAGAAGCCTGTCTCATCACTGACAGGACCTCATCACTGCCTTCTTGAAATGGAGCACCTCTTTGACAGGACACCTGTCATGTCTCATGTTCATGATTGGGCTCCCCTCTTGGATTGTGAGCACCTCCACTTCAGGGTCTGGGTGTTCCCTCCATGACCCTGGAGAGTATCACAGAGGCTGGCACATAATAAATATACAGACTTCCTGAAACTCTTATCCCTGCTTCTATACTGAAAGCTCCTTAGGGGCAGGTACTTCACATTACCCATCACTGTGTGGCCTCAAAGGCCAAGCAAAGAGCTCATAGCATTCAGCAAATACTTGTTGGGTGAAGAATAATGGAATAGAATAATGAGAGCTTATTGTCATTGTCAGGGAGGGAGGAGACCCACAGAGCCAGTGTAGCCACTACAGGATACCTTCTGACCTTGACTCAGCCTGATTCAGTTGGAAACTGTGCCTGAAGTCACTTCTGTTCAGCATGTTGCTGTGGTCTCCCTGGGAGGCCAGGCAAAGAGAAGACTCTAAATACTGAAGCAACTGACAAACTGAGGGATGTCATTCATGCTTGAGTTATTCTTAGACACTAGAGGTCACTAAAGTCTGTCAGAGATCTGGCCCATCTCTCTCTGTCCAGAAGTCGGGGCCAGAGCTCTAGCCCCAGAGCCACATGCCTTTTCCAGCTCAACTGATCAAACAGCCTAATGAGGACATGCCTCAATCCAGTGAGGACCTGGGGAGGTGTAACATGTGAAGAGTCATGCAGTACCTAACAGAGTGTCCCCCCCACTGATAGTTGCTGGTTGAGTGACAGGAGCCCCAACAGATTTTGGGGAAATCATGAGGGAAAATGACTCCTTGTTTCCACTGTTCATCCTTCACATAATGCTGTCTGAGAGGAGCAGAAATGGGCCTCTGATCTGATGGGTTTAGTTCCTACATTCCAAGGAGTTACTCTGTGTAGTCTCTTTGAGCAAGGCCAGCTTTCTGAACTCCTGCCAGTTTCTGGCAGATATTATAATATTCTTAGTGCTCAGGAGCTCTCTGATTCTGAGAGGGCTTAGGCCCTGGGCCAAACTTTTCATGGGCTAGATAGTTGATCTCTTCAGGTTTCCAAGTCATTGCTAGATCTCCAGGACCTACAAGGTGTTTGGAACATAGTAGATGCTCATTAAATATTTGTAAGAGGGAGGAAGGGTGAAGGGTGAGCCATATGCCATTATTTGTATCAGTTGCCACCAACTAGCTGGGAGAGAAGTGCGGACCTCTATGAGCATCTGGGTACCCCATGTGAGATGCTAAAATCAAATTCCCAGAACAGAGGCCGCCTCCCACCAATCCCAAGACTCTTGGACATGAATACTCACTTACCAGAGCAGAAAGCCTCTTGGGTCAAAAGATTTGATAATCAATAAAGCATCCTCTGTGGCATATAGCAGGTGCCCTAAAACTTTTTGTTCCTATGTCATTTCAGCTCTGTCCTTTCCTGGGGCTTTCAGTGTCTCTCTCCACAAGCCACCCACAGCACTGCGA
Organism: Mellivora capensis; assembly: GCA_004024625.1. NCBI lineage: Eukaryota > Metazoa > Chordata > Mammalia > Carnivora > Mustelidae > Mellivora > Mellivora capensis. The sequence continues at coordinate 20,970 of PISX010017359.1, read as the reverse complement.
AAGGACACTGTTTTAGAGCATTAGGCTCAGAAACACTGTAGGCCTCCATTACTGAGGTACCATGTTTGTCATTGGAATCCAGGACACAGGGGTAACTGAAGCAAATTCTATTAGGAGTACAAGACTTGAGGACCTGTAGCAAGCCATTAATAACTTTAAAGTGGAAGAAGAATCAGTTCAGCAGAGTGATAAGAGAATTCTGCCTTATTAACTCTGTAACCTTGAACATATCAGTTGCTTCTCTGAATCTCAATTTTCTCATCTCTACAATGGAGGCTGCTAATATGCTACCCAATCCAATGAGATCACATATAGCAAAGTACTTGGTGAGCCATAAAGTGCTATAAAAATAAGTTAGTAATAGTAACAGAAACATAATTAAATAATGATGATGATAATAATTAAGGCCGGCCTATGAGCAGCTTTGTCCCTCACATAACCCTGCAGCATTACATGATGTCAGCAAGCCTGGGTAGAGGAAGGCAGGATCTACAACAGGAAATGCCCTAGATGACAGCTGACAGGCGACAACATTTCCAGGACATTGTTGGTGTCTGTCTGGGTAACAGTCCTAAGAGCAGACATTGTCCTGACCAAAGAGCATGAGAAAGCCAGAATGAACTGAAGGCTAATGTTTGTGGCCAGCCTTGCCCCTGTAGGACTCCTCTGATGGTTGTGGAATAAGTCCTCTAATCTCCCCAGTTGGTTCAGTCAGCCACTCTTCTTCTGGAGCAGTGCATCCTGGAGTAGGTTAGGGAAAGACTGAATGAGACAACCTCTGTAAGCTTACCCTTCCAACAGTGGATCCCATGTAACTTTCCTGCAGGTCTCCCACAATCTCTGTCTTAAGAGGCTCACAGTCCTTGGAACTGCAGCCTACACACAGCACTATCATCACCATCTCAATAATGGCTCCACTCAGGTACATCTGGCTCAGAGGAGATTCATTCCAACTTTGCACCAAGAGTGTCACATGCAGAAGACATTTGGAGCTGCTATTGGGAAGTTCACCCACCTGTCAATCATTCAGTCCTTGAAAACATATTGAGTACTCATAATGTGCCAGACAGTATGCCAGACCCTCAAGATAGAGATGAGAGAAGGCCCAGACATGTGCTTAAGTAGTCTCCATTCTGGATAAGTGTAGGGTGACAGTGTCCAGCCACATAAAGGTATAAATAAATATAGGACAGTATGATATGTGCTGATTGACCCTGCCAGTACACCTCAGGACTAGAGAATGAGTGGGGAGTGATGGGAGAGGTAACACTCAGTGTTCACTCTTTGGACTTATGGGTGTTATTCTGCCATGCCTGATTGGAGGTGTTTGATCTCCCACCAATACCTTTGTCCACTCCTTCAGCCTAGGATCCAGAAAGAATGCCTGTTCTGCCATCAGTTAGCTAGGTAAACTTGAGAAAATCACTTGGCTTCCTGAAGCCTCAGTCTCCTCATCTGTAAAATGGGAATGATGATGGCCCTTTATCTGTTCACTCAATCAAATATTTTTTTGAACAGCAACTACATGCTAGACTTTAGGGACAAAATAGTGAGCAGACATGTGGCTCCTGATCTCATGAAGTTGATGGTTCACTGGAGAAGACAGACATAAAACAAGGACATCACATTAGTGCTGAAAGTCATAAAAAGAAAAACATGGGATCCTATGGAGTCGCAAAAAGAGAATACAGCCATGATAATTCTCTCAGAGATGTTAAGGGCATTCCATTAAACAGTCTATATGAAAATTCTCTTTAAACTGTAAAGTTGTGAAATATATACTATCCTGTCCTGTGTGTTTTGTCTCCCCCACCCTCTTCAGGAAATCAGAATATGAAAACAAAGATAGTGCAGACCTCAGTGCAGCCATAGGGGACCCTTCTCCAGCTGGAGAGATTCCTCTAGGGACAGCAATCCTGCCCCCACAGACTAAGTGAAAAACTATAGATGAAGAATGGAAACCTGCTTTCCTGAGACCCAGGGAGGTGGAGGAACTTTGGTTTCCATCCAGGGCTCTCCAGATTTTCACCCCAGGCCATTCCCTCGCCTGACAGCCTGAGGGCAAACATATCCCAGAGGCCCTCCTGGGGTTCTCCGAACATGTCATTCTGCTCTTGGAATGCCCCCTGGTGGTTGATGGGAAAATCCAACCTTTAAAGTCAGACTCGTTTGACTGTCAGGTCTGTGGTCTTGGGGAAGTTATTTAACTTCTCTGAGCCAAGTCTATCATGATGGAAGAAATATTGCTTAACTTTCGGGTATTGGTCTGAGATCAATGAGATAATAAATCTGAACTCACTCCACGATTCCTGAAGATGCTTAGTCAGTGTGAGCCTCCTTTCCCCTCCTTAACCCCTTTCTTACTGTAATAACCAGAGTATTTCATGTAGTGAGTTTGAAGGAAGTCAGCAATGGGGTACAGACAAGACATATTGAAGATGGAATCTTAAGAGGAACCCTTCTACATCTCTGTTAATACATATTCCCCCTTCTTCAGGACTGAGATACCTTGGAATTGACCCAGCCAGTGCTTAGGAGTCAGGATGCTTGGGTTCTGACCTTGCATATGAGGACCTTGCTCCTGCTCTTAGATTTCTTGTATGTGAAATGAAGAAAGGTCAATAATTAAGCAGGTTGGAGTGAAGATGGTGGAGGAGTAGGAGGACCCTGAGTTTGTCTCAGCCCTCAAACACAGCTAAGTAGTTATCAAATAATGCTGAACATCCAAGAAGGCAGTCAGAGGTCTGAGAGAACAAACACTGCAAGTCCACAAGTAGAAAAGTGACTATCTTTTGGAAAGTAGGAGGTGTGGAAGTTCCTTTGGGAAAGACATAGCTTTCGATACAGTGGTAGGAGGAAGCCTGTTTACGGAGGCTACCACAAAGTATTAAAAGCATGACAGAACACAAAATCTTAACTTTTATGTTCACTACCATGGGGGACATGCCTGCATTAAAGATGCTCAGGTGGAAAAGAGAGGCAGAATCCCAAGAGTGACAGAGTGATCTGAAGATCTGCTGGATTACAGGAAGAATGGGTGGCACCAAGATGTTGTGCTATTCCCAGGCATAGAAGCCAGGAAGCCAGCAGAGAGCAACAGGTCTTAGGGCTGGCATTCTGCTATAAACTGAAAATCACCATGCAGTGATGGGACCACTTTCCAGGGACAAGCTGACAAGCATGGAAAGACTCTCCCCTGGAGGGAGAGTATGGGCTGGGGCCATGAGCATCCCTGAAATTTGGAGTTTTGAAACTTGGTCACACACCTGAGATAAAAAGGCTGGGACATGGGCAGGGTGAACACAGGGTTCAGAGGAAACTGGGGAAAAAAATAGGGCGATTGATTGCTTTTCTGTGAGAGCTTACTGAAGAATAGGGGATGCAATCTTTCAGCTCCCAGAGGGAACCTGTCTGGCTCAGTTGGTTAAATGACTGCTTCAGCTCAGGTGATGATCCTGGAGTCCCAGGATTGAGTCCCACATCAGGCTCCCTGCTCAGCAGGGACTCTCCTTCTCACTCTGACCCTCACCCTCTCATTATCTCTCTCTGTCTCTCCCATTCTCTCTCCCCCTCTCTCTCTCTCTCTCAAATAAATAAATAAAATCTTTAAAACAACAACAAAAACTTCCAGCACCCAGGCTAGAGACCAGGGTCCAGTCATTTTCATCTCACCTATCAGTGCTGAAACCCTTCAGGGAGTAAAACAGTGCCGCCTAGTGGAGTCCAGAGCCTCCTACACCAAGTCCCACCCCCTTGCGCCCTGGTGGCATTTCCCCTGAAACAAGTCAGCTGAACAATAAGTGTAGCAGGCCTCTCCCCAAGAAGACAAACAACTTGTTCTCACCAAGTTTCTAGATCACACATTGCTGCAAAACATCAGCTCTAAGGTAATAGGATCGAGCTTCCTTTTTACTTTTATTCTTCATTTCTTTTATTTTTATTATTCTTTCAATTATTTTCTAATATTTCCACATTCCTTTTTATTTATTATTAATTTTTAAAGCTTATATATGTACTTTTCATGTATGCTTTTTCCTTTTTGTCTAATTATATTGTCTTTTATTTTCTTTTAATATGTATATATTTTTATTTTGAGACCCAGATTCTTGAGACAAGCAGACAAAAAACTCGCCCAGCCCTTAATTGGGTTGG